>JAGFNQ010004246.1:148624-176042 GCA_024364735.1 Boesenbergia rotunda | reverse complement strand
CAGGTTGATCTGAACCAATGCTTGCGAAACATCCACCCTTACAGTTCATATATTTCTGCAAACTGGTTAGGATCGAATAACATACTGTTAGTATCTTACTGAGAAATACATAACTATTTGATCGTGATTGTTTAACTAATCAAAAAAGAACTTTGACAATTTGCGATAATTATACATCCTAGGGAGAATGCTGAACCTTGACTACGCCAAGAGATCTAACATTTAGTGACAGATGCTATCGAACACATCTGGTGACTGTCTAAATCTAATGCATCATTTGAAATCTGATATGAGAAAGGCCTAAAAGCATTCACAAATTGGCGGTTTTGGTACAGCAATATGCAGAATATATGGTTATGTTGTTTTTTATTGACTCCTATGTTCCTACAAGATTCAGTGACTTTTGACATCATTAATACCATCGAGACCGGAGATAAGAATAGAAGACGAAGGAGCATATAATAGAGTTTCTCAAAAGAAAAAAACTTACAAATCACATCTATTCAGAAGCAAGAGTCTGTTTGGAACACATGTTTTCCCTCTTGAGCTGCAAACTGCATTACAAGATTCTCCGAGCCTATTGCCAAATAAGATTTATGCATAACAAGTGTCATACTAAATGACAAGCATACACAGAAATTGAAGTACAATTACCTTCCGACAACAATGTCGATACCAGATAATCTTGCTTCAGAATTTGGCTCTGTGTTCCCTGATTTAAAGATTGCTTGTCAATCAATATGTGAAAGCAATGATATCCTCGAAGCAAAAAATGTTTTCTTTGTCGCAATATGATGTAATAAACAAATGTGTATCAGGATAAAGGTTTACTAGTACCTGTAGAATTTGATTGAAGTGAAAAACAGTGGTGGAACTCACTTGCATAAGCATTCTCATGAACCTAGACAGAAAGCCCACTGAATAAATATGGTAAACCCAAGGCAGGATCATTAATTAACGTTCATAACAGAGTCACAGCCCTCAGGTTGTTCATATGCATGAGAATAATTCTACGCAATCTATAAATCTACTTCATGTCATGCTTGTGCTAGTCACTACACCAGCATGGATAGATATCTATGGCAGATATTTGATATGATAACTTTCCGATTGAAAGCCAACAAGGAGAGTCTAGAAGACCAAGATGTTTATGCCCAAGATAAATATCTTTCCTTCCGGTTTTTTTAGACAACAAAGATTTTGTTAAAGCACAAAAAACTTACCTGATGAACATGTTTTATGGTAATAACCTTTTGTAAATTCTTCTTTTATGTTTCATTTTTCATAGAGAATGCCATAGTCACCAATGAAATTGGTATAGATATAGACATGGTTGTAAAACTCGGCCTAGGCGGGCGCCTAGGCGCCGCCTAGGCGCCAATCGGCCCCCAGCCGCCCCGATTTTGTGCGAATCGGCACGATTGTGGCGGGTGGCTGCCTAGGCGCCGCCTAGGCGGGCTGGGCGGCGACTAGGCGGCCTGGGCGGCGCCTGGGCGGCCTAGGCGCCGCCCAGGTCAGTTTTTTTTAAAAAAAAAATTTTAAAGAAATTTGATATAAAATTATAGAAAAGTGGGATTCGAGGAGAAATATGGTTAGCTTATTTCTGGTTTCCTAATAATTACAGCAAATCAAATCAAATCTGGTTAGCTTATTGAAGCTCAAGGAGGAATATGGTTAGCTTATAGATAGTCTTTATGACTTGGATCTGTTTATAGTATTACCAAAAATACTATATACCAAAAATACTATATGCCAAATACTATATGACTTGGAATAGTACTATAAACAGTAAAAACGCCTAGGCCCCGCCTAGGCCCCGCCGAGGCCGCCTAGGCGCTAGGCGGTAGTCCTCCGCCCGACTGCCGCCTAGCGATTTTTACAACCTTGGATATAGAAGAAGAAAAGGTTAGCGTGACAGAGCATTACCACACTTGCAGAGTTATGACGGCATCTTCCAGCACAGAAATCAAACACACTAGAATAAGTTCCTAAAAGAGAGGAAGAACAAGAGAATGAACAAACAAGAAGAAAACTCTTCTCAACAAACCTACACCTGTAGCTTTACCTGCTGTGATTGGTTTAGCAATTTTCACCTTCAAAGCCATATCTTTTTCAGTCTGTAGAGAAAATGGAATGAATCAAACTTTCAAATTTTTTAAAAAAGGACAGGAAACATTCAACAGGGAGGAAGTAACCCTTGATGGATCTAAGCAGCATGATACACAGTACTCATATGAGTTGCAACAATGTGAAACAAGGTTGCAGCCCCTGCAAATTGCAGTATTGAGTTCAGAATGTGATTTACTTGGAGGACAGTTGATTATAGCATTATGAATACAGTTCAAAGAGAAAACTCACTGACAAGAAAATCGGTCCCCTTTAGAGGGACAGCAATGGGTCCATGAATTAAGGGAAAGGGCAGTACATACATATCCTGCACAATTTCCAATGTTTAATTACTGAAGAAAAATCAATATCTCACTGAATCAACAATGTTTGAGTATGAAACACTCAAAAGAATGACAGACAGCTGAAAAGGATGAGGGCCTTGTACTAACATACCATAGGCATGCAGCAGCTCTAAGAAACCAGAATTTAAAAAATAGAGAAAGAAAATGAAAAAAAAACCAAAATCATACCATTATCATCTGATAATAAGTAACGCCCCTGGACAGTATTCCTGCAAACAGGATTCTCCACAAGACCGATATCCTTCCTAGGATGAGTTTCAAACAAAATCAGCATATGGATTTCACACTTATTCCACTACAGCTACGGGAATTTTACAATAATCAAAAGTGTGATGGAATATTCTAGATGAAATTATCCTGAATTACAATTCATACTTCCTAGAACACAAAATTTAAAAACTTTTGGCCAACACTTTCAAACTTACCACGATTGTTCATCTTAAGCATAACCAGATTTCAGCTAGGTTAATTTTCTTTACACAAATCTAAAGAAGTTGAATGGAACTCCAAATAGAGGGCAGGATAATGAAATATCCTAGACCAGACAAGCTGATAGTGAAATGGCAATTGTTAGAAGAAAGTGCTACTTTAAAAAGAATTATATTACACATTATCTCCGTTGTTGGAAAGAGTCCACATTGTTTATTCTTGACATTATTAAAAAAAAAAAGAACATTCTCCAAACTTGAAATCACTCTGGCAGAAGCGCCATGACTTTTCCACCAAAATAAGAGCATTTTTGATGAAGCATTTAACACGGTCATTTTCATTAGTTCAATTTATGTTGTGTATCGGTATTTGTACATAGAAAACAAATATGCACCATTTAGAAAGGAACTTTAGATTGCCGAATAAGAATAAGTGATGGAAGGGGCAATTTGGCAACTAGAATTCTATGAAGAAATTCTCCATAACTGCAATAGAACAGTTTGAAAAGAGATTCAACAGGAGTGAATAACATACTTTATTTATTTATACTCAGATAGCACTGGAGCCTTAGGTTGCTCACTCTCTCAGATTTAGAACCCAGCTTGCTAGTATTTAATATAAGGCAGTTGAAAACAAGCGTATATAGAGGCAGTGAATCTGCTATAGCGTAATGGCTTGATCCAACAAATGTTCTAGAATAAGGAAAAAAAAACACCAATTAGGTCTCAAGCAATCTACGACAACTATATAATAGTATATTATTATGCATGAAAAAAGACGTTTTAACTCAAGAAACCTAAAAAAAAGGCAGCTAAAGCTTAGTAAAATCTATGCTCGGTACCAAAATTGCCTATTCTAGAAGCATAAATATCAACTTAATCTTCCATCTCCCTGCGTAACGCTTTAGCTCCGCCACTTAAAATTTTACAAGAATCTCGCGTGCCTCTCCTTTCAAAAACAAATCACAAAGATTCCCGTGTGCACTAGGGTCGCCGAAATGACTAAAAATCGACTAAAACCCCCAAAAATCAATTTTTATAACATCACAGAATACTAAGAGTCTTCAGGGTCAATTGGATGAACACTTACCGAATCGCGCGGATTGAAGAAGGGAAGCTGAAGAATAGGAGGATACATAGGCTCCAGTAGAGCGCATGAGGAGGAGCGAGATCGAAGCAGCGATTCCACATCTTGCCGGGACGCCGAAATGTGACGTCGTAGATTTCAAGCAAATAAGTAAATCCGGTCCGCCGAGGAAATTAGGCCGGGCCGAAGCCCAAGTTAATAAGGACTGATTTTAAGGCCGGGCCGAAGTTAGCTGGATCGAATTGAAATTGCCCCTAATAATAATAATAATAAAAGCCTTTTGCATGCACGTGGAGGTCACGTGCAAAATGAGTGTTTAAAATGCAAACGGTCTTTCGTCCCACTCATTATCGCTCTTTTTTCGACCGTTGGGTGGCACTCGCTCTCCGTCTTCAAAGAGAAAGGGGAATTAGGGTTTTCGCCATAGGCTCTCGTATTGCGGCGAACTTTCTGGCAGGTGATCTCTGAGTATATTGTCCCCTTTGGCGTCGATTTGTTCTTTCGGCGTCTAACCGATCATTGTGTCGTGTGGAGATCCGTGGAGTATTTTGTTCCTTTGTGATTTCGATCTTTTTGATGGCGTTCTTTTATCCGAGATCTTCTTGATGATACACTTGTTTCGAAATTTTGTTCTTTTTTTCCGAACACCTTCGTGTGCTTTATACCAATTATCCGATGGGTTTGGATCATCGTGCAGCTTTGAAAAGATTAGTGTCGAATTGGTTTCCGTATCTTGATGCGCGAATCTGCTAAAGAAATTATGTTTCCCTCACTGTTCTAGTTGAAAATCTGCTAATGTAGTCCTCTTTGATCTCTCTTCATATCGTTGCATATGCATTTTACACTTCTGATTTCATGTTTGTTCTCGGTGAATCATTGTTCTGGAGCTTATGCATAATTGTCTCGCATTATCACTAATAAAGTTGTGCCTATTGTTTCCTTTTGAAATTATATTGGATAGGATAATGGGAAATTCATTAGCAGTTATGTTTTTCTATCAAGATAAAGAATTACAGTATCCTAATTTTCTCTCTTGATTCTGCAACTAAAGCTTGTGTTCTAATCTATTTATGCCCTAAGGGTGGTTGTCGGCGTTTACAGTAGATTAGATTTCTGAGATCTTTTGGGAAATTTTTCTTTGTTTGTTTGGTTGGAGATACTGGTTTCTGTGCCTGGTAGCTTATTCTAAGTACAATTCTTTTGTTTCATTAATGTGAATCTCTCAAGTTTCTCCATGTTTCTGATGATCTAAGCTGGTCGAATAATTAGTGCCAACTGAATTATTTTCATCAAAATTTTACTCGTTCTAATTTGCCAATACAGAAATATTGGTTTTGAACAATGGCTCATCGACCACCTGTCGTCATTCAACACGAGAATCTTCACGGCCGTATAGGTAAAGCTTGAATATCTATATTTAAAAGGTTTTAATCTGTGGAAACTTCTATTTCTAACAAGAGATGCATCTTGCAGAGAAGGATGTTGCACGTCAAAAGCCTACTAAGGCTGGTCAGCAAGCCAGAAAGGCACTGGGTGATCTTTCAAACACTGGTAAACCTCCAGTTTCTGGTCCATGGAAGGCCTCATCTCTGAAGGACAAATCTGCCTCATCTCTGAAGGACAAGTCTTCAGTACTCGGTCGTCAGCCCATCAAATATGCTGCCAAGAGTCCTTTCCTTACCGATGAGGAAACGAGAAAATGCCATCAGTGGGCTAAAGAAGGAATCGAGCAGATGCACTTCTCAGGAAACAATATGCAAAAGCTACAAAAAGATACTGAAGAAGAGCGTATATTCTCTATGCATAAACCTTTTTGTCCTAGAATTTCCAATAATTGTTCAGGTGCTAATTCTAGTTATTGGCAATTATGTCTCTGATAACCTTTCAACAGGTGTTAAAAAGAAGGTTCACAAGGTTATGACTACCTTACATGAATGGTTAAATGATTCCTACGATCTTGGTTTGCGGGTGAAGGTATGTGTCTTGGGTTTGTTACTGAACAGGTCCTCGATCAACATCTAGTCAGTGCCTTTATTATAGTTATATTACCATAATAGATGATGACTCCTTAAAGCCAAGAAATTTAGTGTAGTTTTACAAGCATTAGAAGATTGAATTTTCTAAAATGAAGCTCAAATGTATTGATCATTTCTTCAACTTTGTTGTTATGCTATCATATTGGTTGCGTCTTTGTGCTTTTCATGAAATGACGAGTCTTCTGTTCTTAGGGGTCCCATATACCTTTTGATGTTGGGCAATTAGATCTAGTATGACTTGAAAAATGGGTGTCAGGGATTAGTATTTGGCATCATCTGATGACACGGATGGATCAATCATTCACTTGAAGGAGCAAACAACAAATGTTTGTTTGTAACAAAAATTCTGCTACACTATTTAATGAGGATGCGAATTGGACTTGTTGAATGCACAACATATGGAGTATATGCCATCCATCTCTTTAACCAAGTTAAATGTTATCTAGCGTACTGCCTGCCTCTTTATCCCAGTAACTCCTGCCAATCAGCCTTCCTCCAAATAAATCTACATCAATGCATTATTCTTAACTGAGATTGAATTGTTGTTCGACATCTTACAGTTGTTAATGTGCTTTCGGGCAGGAAGTCCCTCTAGAGTATGATGCAGGGAAGATGGAATTGGAGCCAGAAGTGCTTCCTTCCACCATCAAATCTGCTCCAAGTGTTAATTCCAAAGGTACTTTCTCAGAGTGGAATATGTTTTTGTCCTTTGGAGCAATATTTTTCACATGATTTCCCACACCGAAACACTTTTGATGTTTTCAGGTTGCGAAGAAATTGATGGTCCACTTGGCTCTGACTCTGAGATTGATCAACTCCCATTCTTCGTGGATTCCACTGTGCTTGAGCTTGAGCTAAGTGAAGATTAACTAAACTTGCTGGTTGGGAAAGTTCTTCATGCACTGAACAATGCATTATCTTGCTTGCAGATCAAAAGACTTCTCCATGATTGTTGTTTCTTAGATTTAAAGTAGGATGTGGTGTTTGTAGTATTCTTGTGTATAACTTGCCATGCCATGTTGAAGATTATGCATCATTCGATGCCTCCTAACAGAAGTAGATTTCCCTAATTTACATTCACCTCATCATTTTATGCAATGTCCGTAGTTTTTTTTTATTGGATGAGCTGGTAGCTGTTTCACCACCTCTTTGTTCACTTCTTTTTGTTAAACTAACTTTGATGCTAGATTTATTGAGGGGTTGAAATCTTAAGATACTAAATTAAAATAAATAGTAAACTCACTAGCTTGGATACCTAATCTTATCACCTTTTCAAAGTTATAAAATAACTTAGAAAGATAATACATAAGGATAAATGATTATATGAAATGAGAAACAACTAATTACAACTAAAAATCAAACATGAATTTCTCTAATATCAATTTGTGATTCCATAAAATGAATTAATGGAAATCATAAATGGAATTCATATGTGTGAAGGTTTTATGTGATTTTTCAAAAAAAAAAATGATTAACGTTTCCAATCTCGGGCGACCGGTCCGATCCTACGGAAGTTTTCCACCGGCCGCCAGGGTAAATCGGGACCGGCCGCCAGGGTAAATCGGGAAGCGCTCGCTGTGGGCAGTCTAAAAACTCAGCGTCTTAGGGTTCGCGCCCCATTTGGAGAAAAAATTCCTGCAAATACGTTGTAGCTGGGGATCGAATTATGAATGTCTGAGATAGCAATTAGTTGTCCTACTACTACACTATGCCCCAGAGGCTGAGTTTTATGTGATTTTTCAAGATTTAGGTTTAGGTTGATCTTTTTTAACAAATCAAATGTACTCTAAGTTTTGGTTTAAAATTATTTTTTTACTGGATCTCGCCTAATATTGCTACAAGTTATAATAATATTTAATTAGTTGAAAAAAAAGAGTAATTTTAAGAATAAACATATAAAACCGAATCAAGTTCATGATCTTTAATTTAATTTAATTTAATCATCTTTGATGAATATTATCATCTTTGTTCGAATTAGTTCTTTTTCCATTGGATGAGCTAGATAGATGTATCACCAAATTAAATTTTGTTTTTGACTTGATCCTGATTGATAGAAATTAAACTTATTACGAAGTTAATAAAGGATTTCATCACTTTTCGATTGAGATTTCAACTCCATTGTATATTTGCACTAACAAATTGGGAAGATTAGAGATTAAAAAAAATAAAATTTTTGATATACTTAGTAATGTCCTAAGAGCATTTAGCTTAGATACTTAACCTTAACCCAATATTTTAAAAATATTATTAAATAACTTAGAAAGATAATACAAAAGGATAAATAAACAAAAACATATTATGATATCAAATGAGAGACCGCTAAATATCAATTAGTTAAAGATTATGATTTTAAATATAATATCATTATTCTATTTAACCAAACTGAATATTCTCCATTTTTTGGGAATAAAACTAAAAGTGGAATGATAAACAAAATGCCGTTTTAAGTTTTACCCTTATTTTTTTTTAAATTTTCCATCTAAGAAGAATAATTGAAGTTATGTCGGGTGCAAACGAATGAAGTCAGTTCATGAGTTTTTTCAAATCAGCTTGAAAAATATTATCGAATTCAAATGAAACTCGAAGATGTTCAATATTTTTCTTTCAACCGAAATCAAATCCAAAATATTTTATTCAACCATTTATTGAACTGCATACTTAAATTTACGAAATATTCAAATTCCGTAAGATAATTTTAAAATTACCAAATCACATAGAATAAATAAAATTATACTAATTTATCCTTATCGATAGTCGATTGGTGATTTCTTATCAGTCGAATCATTTTACTACTATTCTTGATCCCGACCTTGCTTACGGGTCGCTCGACGCGCTCAACCAGCCAGCCTGAAGCCACGAGGGCCCAGTAGAAGGGCCGACGGCGGCCTCACCAAGGGAATCCTCGAGCCAGGAAACCCCCGGGGAACTCGTCGACCGACCCTGAGCGGAGTCGGTCGAGTAGACCCTGAGCGTCTCCTAACTCAGCCACCTAAACACGCACCCCGATCCGAATCGGGGTTAGGTCATTCAGTCGAACGCGTGGCAGCCCACGCTCCCTCAGCATCCCATGGATTCGATAACTCACAGAACCGAGATAAAGCCAGACAGACACAGCTCAATGAACCCCCGACTCAGGGCGTACCCCGCGCCTCAACTCTCCCAGTCGGACGCGTGGCGGCCCACGCTCCCTGGTCATTACCCGACCCGGTCCTCGACGCTCGAACCCGTCGGTTGGCTCTCGGGCTACAGACTAGATCATCCCTACACCGCCCTATGTCATCACATCCGGGGTGCGATCTTGACGTCGAGGTACTACGCGCCTTGCTCGTTTATGACACACCTCGTGGCCATCCCGCCGCCCCAGTACCGTCGTACTGCCTAAGCACCCCGCACCATGTCGCGGTACTCCCAGGTGCTCTCATACGAGCTGACAGATGTCATACCCCTGTCTCGTCGACACGGACAGGGGTTGTCAGCTCCCCCGGCTATATAAGCCCTCCACTCCTCATTCCACAGGTATACGTGCGAGCTCTCTCTTCCACTATACTTCCACTTGCTCTACTATATCCTGCGGATACTGACTTGACCGTTGGAGTGTTTGATCGGGGAAACTCCCCGACGGGTTTGCTAACGGTCATTGTTTTGCAGGCAGTCGCCAGCTAAGAGCTAGGTCGGCGCCACCCCAGCCGCTCGTATCGCTCGGGGGACCATCCCGCCCTTAGGACTTCCACATCGCCTCGCGACATGATCAAATTTGGCGCTAGAAGGAGGGACACACAGCCTGATCGGAGGCGTATGATGGAAGCGCCCAACCGGGTCATGATGACCGTTACCCCCGAGGAGTACGAGCTCCTCTCAGCCGCCCAATCTCGAGGAACCCCACTAAGGTTGTCACGCGCTGATGGCCCAGCGACTCAACCCCAGGAGCCCGTGGCGCCTAACACCTCAGGAGGTCGGGGAAAGGTCGTTCCGCCAGAAGGAGACTCGGCCTCTTCCCTCCCACCTGCACACCATAACCGGGCCGACACGGCGGAGCCCGCGCCGGTCGAGGCATCCGCGACCAGCCGCACACACTTGCCGCGCCACGATAAGGAAAAAGCCCTGGTCGGCGCGCCGCCGGCCACTCGAGCGCATAGCCCTTTTGCTTCGTGGATCTTGGAGGATTCGGTCCCCAGGCATCTCAAATTCTTCACCACGCCTGAGTACGCGGGGGCCACCGACCCCGAAGAGCACCTCATGAAGTTTGAGAGTACCGCCCTATTACACCAATACCCGGAGGGTGTGAAGTGTCGAGCCTTCTTGACAATGCTCTTTGGAGCCGCGCAACGGTGGTTCAGCCAGATACCCAACGGGTCGATCTCCAATTTCGAAGAGTTTAGGAGGACATTCCTCTAGCACTTCGCTAATAGCCAAAGGCATCACAAGAGGATAAATAAATCCTAATCGTAAAATATGATATAAACATGATTTAAACGTACGAGAGGATAAAAAAATACTAATTAAATGAGCAAATATAATGACATAAAATGCTAGTTATCACACCTCCACACTTAATTCTTGCACGTCTCGAGCAAGCAAACAAAACTAAAAGAAAACAAAATATCTCTCAAACATTACATCCCCTATCGATACTTTAAGAAAATAATAAAAGAAGGTTACTTATGATCATCAAGTCTCAAGAATCAATGTATTTATGGTTCCAAATCTCACATAAGTCAAAAGGCATGGTAATTTCAATCAACTTGAATAAACTAAATATGACAAAAATCACACAAGATGGATATATGCACTGATGCTTACAAAAATAACAAATATGAAAGTGGAGTTCTCTCAAAGCATGCATGACATTGCACTACCATATGCTTGCTTATTTTCTACTTCTCCACTACTATAGCATAAATACACAAATCAAGAGGACTTTTCAATGAATAATGATGGAACCCCGTGCTAACAAGAGAACAAGAAGGGTAGATAACAAAGAAAATCACAGAGAATATGAGAGCATTGGGGTAATCAACATGACGTATACAATCAAATAATATGCCAAAATAAAAACTCACCCAAACATCCAACACTCAAAATTCTCCTTGCACATTCTCCAGGCAATACACAACAACCACTTACAACAACTCTAAAAATGCATGTATGAATTAACAATTTAACTCTTATATTTCTCACTAACAAAATCTCAAATGCTTGAGATTTTTTTTTTTCACTCTCTTTAATTTTTCATTTTTTTCTTTTCTTTTTCTTCTTCTTTTTTTTTTACTTTTTTTTTCCATTTCTCAACTTTATTTTTTTTCTTGTTTTTTGAGTACATAGAGAGATTTTTTTTCAACAAGCATTCGTCCATACACACTTATTTTCCCCCCACACTTAAAACTTGCCTCAGACAATGTAACAAAGCATGATAACATCTAAAACTCACAATAATAGAGGATAATAATAGACAAATAAAAATGTAACTCATCATGTAATCACCCCATTCTCTCATGCTTAAGGGAAGAATAAGCTAATAAAGATATGACAGTGAGAATGTAATGACAACGAGAAGATCTGACAAAGGAAAGACAATGAAACATGAAAGCAATAGATGAAATGCTCACTAGTAACAGTAGCAAAGTAGAGGGAAAACTAAGAGTTCAACAAGAAAGTCTGCCTCCATCATATTCATGTAAGCTTATGCTATTGTAATTTCAAAAAGAATCAAAGCAACTTCTAGAGTGTCAAGTATCACAAATGCTATCACACATAAGAGGATTAAGGATAAGCATGACAATATCCTCACTAGGTGAACAATAAAATGTCATGCTTAATCTAACAAGATAGAGTTCATCACCACAACAAATGACTAAATGCAATTAATGCCCCCAAGCATACCAAGGACATCAAAACTCAATAGTCAGACTTAACCATCTTTTATGATTTTCAAAGCATAATGAAGGGACATGTAGGGAGATACAACTGGAAATCAAGCAAGGTTTATTCAAGACCAAACAAAATGCAGAATGAGGAAGCAAAACATGACTGCAAAGTATAAAAGCAAACAAACATGCAAGTATAAACATAAAATACCCACTCCAGAAGTCTACGGAGCCCTGCAAAACCATGAAATACCTTCCTCACGCGTGCAGGGTAAGAAAAAGATGAAATACAATCAGTCTCTATATAAAATGTTTCAAGAAATGTGTCACAGCCAACAAAATCAACCTTAGGTACCTCTATGAATTTTTCTAAACAATTAGGAGAAATATTTACCTTGTCTTTCTGAGAAATACCTGAAGGTTCTACAAGAATGGATGTAGCTATGACCTCTTCCTGGTCACGTAAAGGCTCCATCTCAAACTCAGGCTCTGGTGAACATACAACTAAAAGTGGTGATTCTTGGGTTCTTGCTTCCATCATGCAAGTCCCTACACTTTCATACTTATCCTCTGAATCTCCTAATATATCCCTCAATGTAGGTGATCCTTGGGGCTCAGTGCAATCCCCTACACCTATAGAGTCATCTGCAACTCGAAATGAATCAGATTCAACTTCCAACTCAGCTGTCTCTGTAGCTAATACCTCCTCTGTCTCATCTGAACATAAATATCCTCTCTGAACATCGATCTTGGTCCCTGCAGTCTGCATCTGACTAATGGTGGAGGATATCTATCCAATTTGTCACTCTATGTTCTGAAGGGAGGCATCAGTCCTACTCTGAAACTGTCTATAGTCTCCCAGATACTACTGGAATTGCGTGCTAATCTGGGTGCTAATCTGAGTGCTCAATTGAGTGTTCAACTGCTGAAAATTTCTCTCTTGTTGCTGAATCTGAGCGCTCATCTGAGTGCTAATCTGGGTGCTAATCTGAGTGCTAAGCTGAGTGCTAAGCTGCTGAAATTGAGTGTTGAGTTGCTGAAAATTCCTATCATGTTGTTGCTGAAAATGAGTGAGAAGTGGCTCCAAAGTGAGTGGAATTTCTAGCTTTTGTTGCTGACCCGGTGGAACTCTTGGAGGCATAGGATCATCCTGGAATGTCTGTAGGTTCTGATATGCTGAATATTGCTCAGTAAGTTGACTTTGTGTATCCTTATACCTGAAATATGACTGATCCCCCCAATTAGAATTGTAGGAATTAGAAATTGAGTTATAACTATCTGACTGTTGGGGTTGGAAGTATTAATGCTGCTTTGGAATCTGTTGGGGTTGAAAGTATTGAGTCGGGTAATTGCCCCAGTCATCATTATAGGTGCTAGGAGCTGGATCATAAGTATCTTGATATTGATGTTGGGAATGCAGGGGTTCTTGAGGAAATCCAGCAGTCTTTTGGATAAGGTGGCATATAGCAGCTGAATGAGATGGGCTGCCACAATTAGTGCATATGTATTTCACTCCCCCAATTTCTGAATTGTGATATTCATTGAAGCCTCCAAATTGTTGAGAGTAGAAATCCATGTTGAACTGAAAGAATTACCCTGGTCTTACACTGAAACACTAATAAACAAGATTAGAAGACTCAGGAGCATATGATATCAAACATATGAATGAACATTAAAGCACATGACAAATTTTTTTTAAATTTTATGGAAAAATAGGGAAACAATCCTAAAATTATCAAACACCACTACGATTCCCCGGCAACTACGCCAAATTTGATAACCTTGTTGGAAACAGATGGCTAGAGAGGAGGGGGGGTGAATATAGCCAATCACTTCGACTTTAAACACTTATGAAGTTTCTGCAACTCAGATATCAGTAGCACAGCGGAAAGAGTAGAAAACAGAGTGTGCAGAAAACTAAAAATAGAAACGAAAGCAAAACAAACACAACTAGCAAGATCGCTAACAAGGAGGGTTTACAAGGTTCGGGGATAACTTGCCCCTACTCCTTGGCGTGCCCTTAAGGTGGGCGATCCCTTGATCGTCGGCAGATCAAGCCCCGGTTAACACCGGATAGAAGACAACCTCCTTCTCGATGGAGAAACCTCTCCACAGCGTTTCAATCACAAATATATGTTTAAGCACAATGAAACAATAGGAAGGATCTTACTCAAGCACTCAGCAAAGACAAGAACATAGCAAGTTTTCCCGAGCTCCACCCAGCGGCGATCTCACGCAAGGAATCCTTCCTCGTGTCTTCCCGCTGTCGGACTCCAAGCCTCTTGTTCTCTCCTTCAAGCGCTCAAGTAATGGTTGCTTCAAGAATGCAGTAGCTTGCTCAAGGTGATGAGAACTTCAGAAACACAGCAAGCAAGTTGTGGAGAACTCAAGGCGCGGCAAGAGACTCAGTTCGCAAAAACAGAACACCTCCATGAAGCCTTCTCCGCCCTTTTTGTTTCTCCACTCAGCATCAGGTGACAACATCTCCTGCAGCCTCCAGCTACCTCACTGCCAACGCCAGCTACCACTGAGCCTTCCCTGGACTTCCTGAGCTCCCTCAGCCAAGCTCCAGTCAGCGGCTCCAGTCTGCAGCTCCGGCCGTTGCAACCTGAGATGGAAAACCGACAAACCTGCTCCAAGGAAAGCCTCCATTGACTTCTCCTTGAGTGTTTAAATCCTCCCCTGTCACCTGCAGCTTAATCAGAGTGTTAGAGCAGCATATCAAGCAGTAAATCAAGATTCAGAAGTGAAGCGCAGAGAATCGGATACGATCAGACGCTCTGATCGCGTCTGACAGTGCAATTTGAATTAAAGTGATCGGTCACCGGACCGATCCAGGGCTTGTGGATCGGTCACCAGACCGATCCACCTCTGTGCTGGGATTCCTAGCTCTCACGGCAACACAGCTTGATCGGTCACCAGACCGATCAGTGTGATGCCTGATCGGTCACTGGACCGATCAGAGTGAGGCCTGATCGGTCACTTAGACCGATCAGGTCTGATGAACAGTGTTCTCGGAAATCAAATCCTAAGTCCCTGATAGGTCACCGGACCGTTCAGAACATGATCCGTGGGAGAACTCACTCACTGTCCGCTCCCTGATCGGTCACCAGACCGATCAGGAGCAAGGCAGCGAGGAAGCTGCCTGCTCCCTGATCGGTCACCAGACCTATCAGGAGCCACACAATAGGTTCCCAACCTCACTGTGCGCTCCCTGATCGGTCACCAGACCGATCAGTCCTCGCTGGATCGGTCACCAGACCGATCCACGAAGAAGCAGCGTGCCAATATCCCTGATCGGTCACCAGACCGATCCAGGGACTCAAACCTAGCCCTCCAAGCTAGGGATTCATCCACCTTAGCCCTCCAAGCCATGGATTTCACCATCTAACTCTCCAAGTTGGGAATTTACACCTAACCCTCTAAGTTAGGACTTTTCACCTAGCCCTCCAAGCTAGGACTTTTCACCCAGCCTTCCCAGCTAGGACTTTTCACTCAACTTTTCCGAGTTAGAACTTCATCCAACCTAGCCCTCCAAGCTAGGCACGTGACCCTCCAAGCCAGGACTTTTTCACCTAATTCTCCAAGATGGGAATTTGCACCTAACCCTCCAAGTTAGGACTTTTCACCTAGCCCTCCAAGCTAGGACTTTTCACCCACCTCTTCCGAATTAGGACTTTTCACACACCTAGCCCTCCAAGCTAGGATTTTCAACACCTAACCCTCCAGATTAGGATTTTCCAACACCTAGCCCTCTAAGCTAGGATTTTCCACACCATACCTGATCCCCGATCAGGACTTAATCATAACCAATCATCATCCACCTAAACTAAAATCGGTGTCAACACCAAAATAACAATCAGGGCCAGACTGCATCAACAATCTCCCCCTTTTTGTTGTTTGACAACCCGACTTTAAGTTTAGGGATTCTCAATCAAGTTTTTCAAATTTAGAATCATAGGGGAATCCAGATCCTCCCCCTACAACATGATCATCCTAAACTTAACCAATCCACACTCTCCCCCTTTGTCGAACACCGAAAAGGGGTTGTTAAGTTTAAAACAAACTCCCCCTCAACCCTAGGGGTATCCCAGAACAACAAAGATTCGATGGAATTGTTTTCGAAGCATATGATATCATGTGGAAAAGATAGATCAAGATGAAACCATCACATACATCATACGAATCTATAACATGTCATAACGGTCATATACATCAAGTGGACATGGCATCAAAAGCATAATCATGGCAATGTAGCAAGTATGTAAATAGTAGTCATCATAGCATCAACAAGTATCGACAAACAGTAATCATGTGAGCATTTATACAAGTAACATCCTAAGAAAGATAGGCCAAATAACCTGCTAGAACAGACAAGAGTCAGGACGTACACATCCGTCAAAAACATCAAACATGAACATAGAGCAGTCAATCGTGAGCTGGATCATCGTCTGAATCGTCAATGTATATGATATCTCCTGGTGAAGGGCCACTGGGAGATGCACCATCAGGAAATGTATGATGATACCACTCTTCATACCATCTGTCCTGGAATGAGCGCATCTCAGAGACATCAGAGGCTAGAGCATCGAGACGGCGATCGAAAGACTGACACTCTGAGCGGACCTCCTGTCGCCAAAGCTCGGAGATATGCAACTCGTGCTCCATCATCCGCTCTATCTCCGCAACCTGCCAGCGTAGATCAAGGGCCCACTCATCGTAGTCGGCAGTAGCAGCTGGCGGCTCCTAGTCATGAGCTGCTCTCTGTAGCTCTCCCTCACGTCTGCGATCCTTACACCTTAGCCCCTGGGGCCCGAGAACAATACTGGACTGAGTAAGCATGCGGCGATCCAGACGGCAGTCCTGGCGAACCATGGGCACAATGCGGCCCTGTGAAACGTCGATGCCAACCGACTCCAGCCAGGCAGTGATGATATGGCCGAATGGCATATAGACTGACTGGGAGGACGACATACTGTGGATGATGATAGAGAAATAGACCGAAGCCACTGGGTCAAAGTCTAACTGCTGATGCATCCCGTAGAGCATCAAGCAGTGGAACGGTTGAATCTCGTCAAGGTGTTTCGAAGTAGTTGGAAGGAGACAATTGGTGATGATTTTAAACAACACATAGTCACCAGGGGAAAGGCGAAGAGCAGGAAATGTGGGAAAGTCACGGGTGCGCTCACCGGAACACCTTGGCCTGGGATGGCCTAGAAAGTACTCGTAGATGGAATCAGGAGTCACTCCATCGAAGGGAACCGGAAGGGGAGTAGGAGGATAAGGGTAGAGAAAGAAATCATTTTCTGACCGGCGACAGCCGAGAAAATCAGTGAAAATAGATCGATTAAAATCAAGATCAATACCAGCAACACGGGTCCTCCACCCCGTGCCCTCTCCACTCACCATGTTGTTATAGAATTCAGAGACCAAGTCAAGGTTGATCGGCCTCTTAAGGTAAAGAATGGATTGAAGATTATAATGTGTGATAACTTGTCGGACAGTCGGGCAATGTTCATAGATGAAGGATTGATCTATAGTTCGACATGGCATTAATTTGAAATTGTGCCACTCGAAATTTAATGCAAGAGTGACATTCGGAAATCGAGTATGTAGAGGTGGTGGAGGCCTTGGAGAAGGTGTAGATATTGAAGGGCCTGTGCCCTTGGAGCTTTCCACCATAGGTTCCTTACCCTTAGAAGACTTTCTAAAGAGTTGAAATTAAGCAACCATGATCAAGATAAGGTTAAACCCAATCAGAGAACGTGATCAAGACACAATGGTTAACAGAACACAGTTGGATCAAGGAACAGAGATTTGATCATAACATGATAATCATAGAGTGAATATAAGATGGAGTTGATCATAAGATAAGAGATTTGATCCAAGGTAAGATATTGAAAAGAGAAGGTCACGGCCAACACAAGAAGATCACGGCACGAACACCAAAACATGATTAGCTTCATATGTATAATCCATAGACTGATTCATAATGAAAACTAAATCAAAAACTTACTTTGGTGCCATTGAAGTTGGTTTGAAAGGATCGCAAAACTGGAAGAAGAAGTTACGCGGGAGAAGCTCGCAGCACAAGACAGAGACGCAGAAGACTTCGAGCACAAGAGAACTTGCAGAGAGCAAGGAAACGCCCGTAGAAGCCTTCGCAAGAACTCGCACGCGCGAGGAGGAGGGAGACGCAGGAACACTCTCGCACAGAATGAAGAGGCACAAGTGGGAGGTTTCAGCACTAGGGTTTGGCAAGGAGGGGTTTTGGGAGGAGTTAATCGGTTGGTGGATCGGTCCACCAACCAGATTTTAATGCATCTGAACGGATCACCGTTCAATCAGATAGCACCCAGACCGTTCAAGCGATGGCCTGATCGGACTGAGTCGGGCCTGATCGGTCGGGTGACCGATCTAGCGCGCTCCTAATCGGTCGGCTGATCGATCAGGACACGAACAGTAGGTGTTGGTGCAGGAAGCACCATATCAAACCTTGTTTTGATATTGGCAAAGGGTTCAAAGTTAAGTATTATTGGTGATCTAACAATGTTACTCAAGTGTGCAGGAAAAGTCCTAGCGAAGGGCTGCTAGGCACCTGGCGAAGGGCTGCCAGAAAACAAAGTCCTAGCGAAGGGCTGCTAGGCACCTGGCGAAGGGCTGCCAGGAAACAAAATCGTAGCGAATGAATGCTAGGCACCTGGCGAAGGAATGCCAGGATACAAAGCCCTAGCGAAGGGCTGCTAGGCACCGGGCGAAGGACAGCTCAGTATCCAAGACCTGGCAAAGGACCGCCAGGCAAAAGTCCAACCAGAGGAGCGGTTGGCATCAGATACATTCTCCCGAGAGGAGTAGGTGAGGACGCGTTCCCTGTCGAGGGAACAGTAGGCGTCCGTTCGACCTAGGGCTCCATTTTGGAGACCCAAAGTCAGAACCAAGACAGCTAAGGCTGTATAAACTAACATCTTATTATTTTATGGTGTTTTGGACTAACCCTGGATGCAGGACCGAAGGAACGAGTGTCTGCAGCTCAGAGAGCCTCAAAGGAATGAGGCAACAGCTGACCAGGGTGCCCGGAGTGTCTCGGGCGCCCCCAAGGTGAACACAAAACACACAAAGGCAGGCTTCGACAGCTCATCTCCCGGGTGCCCCCGTGCTCCCGGGCGCCCCATGCTGCGGGCGCCCCCAGTGACAGCTACCGAAGCAGCTCCCCTCGAAGCCAAGAAGATAGAAGTTTGACCCGGTCAATCCGGGCGCCCCGAGCTCTCCGGGCGCCCCGGTCAAAGCTGATCCCGAAGTTGAAGAGATCAGAAGCGACCGAGCAAATGCCGGATCGACTGACACGTGGGGGGGGCGCCCCCGACGTTCCGGGCGCCCCAGGCCCTATATAAAGGGTCCTCGACCCCAGGCTTCTAGACATCACTGGATTCAACGCTTCTACGCTCTTCTGCTCTCGCACCTCACTCCGGAAACCTCCCAACTCGAGCCGACGACGTCCTGCTGCTCCGGAAAAAGACAACCTACATCGGACGTCGGTAAAAAGAAGAGCTTCCTGTTTTTCAGTTTACTATACTGCATTTGTAATCAATCTTTGTAAACTGCTTTTGCGCCTTATATAGAATTGCACAAAGTAAACGATCAACGATCGTGGGCCTTGGAGTAGGAGTCGACCCAGGCTCCGAACCAAGTAAAAAATCTCTGTGTTTGCGTATTTTATTTTAATCTTCCGCTGTGCAATTTCTCTTATTTTAAATCCGAACGCTTTTCGATATTCACCCCCCCTCTATCGGTTCTCTCGATCTAACAGTAGAATCCGGAGAGAAACCTCTGAGCTCCCTGATTGGTCTGTAGACCGATCACCATAGGGTGCCAGATCGGTCCGGGGACCGATCCAGGCTAGCTCAGTACACTTGGTAAAAATTTCGGAAAGTCACTGCTTGCCTCGCTGATCGGTCTGTGGACCGATCACCATAGGAAGGAGCCAGATCGGTCTGGGGACCGATCAGCCCTATGCCTGATCGGTCTGGTGACCGATCAGGGTTCCTGATACTCCCTGAAATGTTCAGTTTCAGATTTTCTGAAACTCTCCAACGAGACCTGGTGAAATTTATCGTACTCGGACATGATCTCATGACTAAAATTGATCCCTGAACAAGGATCAAAAGTCCTTATAGATTCAACAATCACTTTGATCCATCCAAATGGAGTCAAACTCAAGCAACAATCATTCAAGCAATTTCAACTAAGTTTGTATCAAATCCAGTGTTCCAATCAAGTTTCCTTGATTGGAATATCCAAGTATGATCATGGAGCCATATACACATATGTTATGCAATGATTTTTCCCATACTTGGTCACCACAGTGATTATTATCTCGTCAACTTAATTTCTCAAGGGATGTATTGACATTTTGAGAAATTTAGTTGATCCTAACATCTCACCCCATATCTAGCAAACAAAAACGTTTTGGTAAACCTTATAGTTTGTGTGAGATGTTCCCAAAGTTACCCAATTGTTTCCCAACAATTTCGAAATAATCATGAAGGGTTTGAATGCAATATAAAATTCATAAAGCATGACACATTCCCAACTCCCGTCTTAGGAAACTAAATTCATTTTCAGGGAGTGGTTTAGTGAAAATGTCAGCTAGGTTTGATTTGGACTCTACATGAGAGAGTACAATATCTCCCCTAGCTACATGATCCCTAATGAAGTGGTGACGCACCTCAATATGTTTGGTCCTAGAATGATGGACTGGATTCTTGGTTAAGTTAATTGTGCTTATGTTATCACATAACACTTGCACACCCTTGTAACTCAATCCATAATCCTCTAAAGTATGTATCATCCACAACAATTGTGATACACTCTCTCCCATGGCGATATATTCTGCCTCGGTCGTGGAGAGAGCAACACAATGTTGCTTCCGACTTGACCAACTTACTAAGGACGAACCTAAGAATTGACAACCCCACTTGTGCTTTTCCGGTCCAACTTACATCCAGTGTAGTCGGAATCCATATAGCCAATTAAATCAAATGATTCGGTACGGGGGTACCATAGACCGACTCTAATCGTGCCTTTGAGATATCTCAAAATTCGCTTAACAGCGATTAGGTGAGATTCCTTGGCACAAACTTGATACCTAGCGCACATACCCACAACAAATAGTATATCAGGTCGACTAGCTGTAAGGTATAGTAAACTGCCTATCATGCTTCGATATTGAGTCAAATCAACGAGTTTACCACTCTCATCATTGTCTAATCTTGTGTTTGTAGCCATGGGAGTGGTTACCTCTTTTGAATCACTCATATTGAATTTTCGAAGCATTTCTTGTGTGTATTTCGATTGGTGCACATGGATCCCATCACGAGTTTGCTTGATTTCGAGTCCAAGGAAGAAAGTCAACTCTCCCACTAGACTCATCTCAAATTCATTTTCCATGTGTCCAATAAACTCATTCAAAAAAAAAAAATAAATTCATTCAAATAGCCCTTATTATTTGAGCCACAAATTATGTCATCGACATATACTTGGGCTACAAAAATATTGTCACCATCTCTTCGTAGAAATAGTGTAGGGTCTATTTGGCCTCTAACGAAGCCCTTCTCAATTAGGAATGTCGACAACCGCTCATACCAAGCTCGGGGTGCTTGTTTAAGGCCATAAAGTGCCTTTTTGAGCTTGAACACGTGGTTTGGAAATTCGGTACTCTCAAACCCCGGAAGTTGTTCGACATAGACCTCTTCTCTAATCAAACCATTTAGAAAGGCCGATTTGACATCCATTTGGTATAGCTTGAAGCCACGATGTGCTGCAAATGCAAACATCAATCGGATGGATTCTAATCGTGCCACAGGAGCATAGGTCTCATCATAATCAAGGCCTTCAACTTGACTGTAGCCCTTGGCTACTAAGCGTGCCTTGTTTCTAATGATTTCTCTCTTATGGTTCAATTTGTTCTTGAAGACCCATTTGGTTCCAATAATGGAGGTCTTCTTGGGGTCTAGGGACTAAGTTCCAAACTTGACTCCTTTCGAATTGACCTAGTTCATCTTGCATTGCAATGATCCAATCGGGTTCATTTAATGCTTCATCAATTTTCCTAGGTTCAATTTCGGAAATTAAGGCAACTCCATTAGCCTCATTCTGGAAGAATGATCTAGTTCTAACCCCATGATGGATGTCTCCAACAATTTGGTCTTGGGGATGACTAGAGGCTAATCTACTTTGCCTAGGAGTTGGTGGTGCTTCTTGAACGGGTTCACTAGACACAAATACAGCCTCAGGATCCGGCTGATCAATGGGTTGTTTAGGTTCACCGTCATCAGACTCATCACCATCAACAACACTTGGAGTTTCATTCAAACTTAGTCTCCTAAGTTCAAGTTGGACTCCTTCTACATTTTCTGATTGGTCACTTGATTTTGGAATTTCTTCAAAAACCACATCAGAAGACTCTTCAACTAATTTAGATTTCTTGTTGTAGACTCGATAGGCTTTGCTAACGAGGGAGTACCCGACTAGTATCCCTTCATCAGCCTTTGCCGTGAACTTTCCAAGGTGATCCTTGGTGTTTAGAACGAACACCTTACAACCAAACACCCTAAGGTGTTTAACCGTAGGTGGTTTCCCAAACCAAAGTTCATGGGGAGTTTTTCCTAGAAACCTATGAATGAGGACCTGATTTTGCACATAGCAAGCTGTACTTACAGCTTCAGCCCACAAGTAACTCGGTAGTGAGTACTCATTGAGCATGCTTCGTGCAGCCTCTTGTAAAACACGGTTCTTTCTCTCTACAACACCATTTTGTTGTGATGTTCTAGGAGTAGAGAACTCATGCTTATAACCTCTATCTTGACAAAATTCTAAAATCCTTTGGTTTTGAAATTCACCTCCATGATCACTTCTAATTGTCTTAATGGTTGATGACTTTTCATTTTCAACTCTTCTATAAAAAAAAATGAAGATATCTAAGGTTTGATCCTTATATTTTAAAAAGTAAGTCCATGTATACCTAGTAAAATCATCAATGATAACAAAGCAATATCTACTTCCATTCAATGATATGATGGTACTACAATCAAATAGATCCATATGAAGTAAATCTAATGCATTGAAAGTACTTACAGCGCTTTTACATTTATGTGCAGATTTTGTTTGCTTACCCATTTGACATGCATCACAAAGTTTGTCTTTCTCATACTTGATGCTTGGTAAGCCACGGACTAGTCCCTTGTTGGCCAACTTCCGGATGTTCTTCATGTTAACATGTGCTAACCTCCGGTGCCAAAGGATGGACTCTTCTTCTCTTGACATGAGACACTTAGCAAAAACATTCAAATACATTAGTAGCACTTTTAAATGAAACTTGATAAATATTGTCTACTCTTGCTCCTACTAGTACCGTGTCCAAGGTGTCATATTGTCTAACTAGACATTGACTTGGTTGGAAGTCAATTGTGTAACCCGTGTCACACAATTGACTCACACTTAGGAGATTAAATTTCATCCCCTTGACTAGAAGAACATTTGAAATTCTAAGACATTCGGATATTTGAATGTCTCCTATCCCCATGACCTTAAGACTACCATTGTTACCAAATGATACATTACCTCTACTTTTCTTGTGAAGTGTGGTAAACAATTATCTATCCCCGGTCATGTGTTTGGAGCATCCACTATCAACGAACCAAGTTGATAGATGCTCCCCCTCAATCATAACCTACACAATTCGAAAAATAGAAGTTTTAGGTACCAAACCTTGGGACCTAAAGCATCAACTAAACATGACTTAGACACCCATGCCTTGACAACTTTCTTTTGAGTCTTGGGTGTCCTAGATTGTCTCATATCAGTCCTAGACATCAAAGACACGAATGAGGGTTCTTTGGGTCGGTAACCAATACCGGCCCTATTGTAAACTGCCCTTTGGGCATTTAGGATCATATCTAGGGTCTTAGAGCTAGTTGAGAACTTTCCAAGAATATTCTTGAGCTTCTCAACTTCACTCTTCAATGATTTGTTCTCTTCTACTAGCAAGTTATCATGCAAATCATTTACTTCCTCAACCTTAGAGGATTTCAAAATTTCAATCTCATGTTTCAATGATTTAATTTTATCTTCTAACAATTCAACATGCAAATCATTAATGTCATCATCCCTAGATACCTTCAATTGATCAATTTCTAATTGCAATGCTTTAACCTTATTTTTGGACTTCTTAAGCATACTAGTTAAACATGCAATTGCTCTATAACACTTTTCAAGTTCGGGAGAAGTTACCTCTTCATCATCCGAAGATGATGAAGCCGCGTTTGAGGAACTCGAAGATTCATCACTGCTCTCCTCTCCAAGAGCCATGAGTGTCGCATGCCTAGTGCTCTTCTCCTCCTTCTCTTCATCGGATGAGCTTGAGGATGACTCATCCCAAGTGGCCTTCAAAGCCTTCTTCTTCTTCTTGGATTTTTCTTCTTTCTTTTTGGATTTCTCCTCCTTCTTCTTTAGTTTCGGGCATTCATTCTTGAAGTGCCCTTTCCTACCACACTCAAAGCAAGATGCATTAGTTTTATCAAGTTTGGATTCACTAGAGTTACCTCTACTCTTGAAGTGTCGATTCATTCTTCTCACGAAGTTCGCCATCTCGGAGGAAGAAGAGCCGCTGCCATCTTCCTCGGAATCGGGCTCGGATTCGGAAGAGGATGAAGATGAAGAGACTTCCTTCTCCTTCTTCTTCTTCTTCTTGTTGATTCGGTCCCCTACAACTAAGGCAATCCCCTTCTCCTTGGGGCCTTTGTTAGTCATTTCATGCAATTCCATCTCACAAAATAAATCATCTAACTTTACAATGGATAGATCCTTGGAAACTTTGTAGGCATCCACCATGGATGACCACAAAGCATTCCTTGGAAAGGCTTTCAAGACATACCTCACAAGGTCGCGATTCTCGACCTTTTCATCAATCGAATGAAGCCCATTGAGGACTTCCTTGAACCGGCTATGGAGCTCACTTACCGTTTCATTCTCCTTCATGGAGAGATTTTGGAGTTGATTGAGGAACAAGTCCCTCTTTGCGATTCTTGAATCTCGGGTGCCCTCGTGAAGCTCAATGAGTTTGTTCCACAAGTCCTTTGCACTTGTGAAGGGACCAACCTTGATAAGTTGGTCTTTGTTCATGCCACATTGTAGAGTGACAACCACCTTCGCGTCGGCTTCACTCTTTCGCGTTTGTTCGGCAGTCCACCTCCATGACTCAAGTTCTTTACCTTCATCATTCTTCGGAGGGGTGAATCCCTCCTTCACCGCGAACCAAGTGTGGATATCCATCTTCAAATAATATTCCATCTTTGATCTCCAATATTGAAAGTCGGCACCATCAAAGAATGGAGGTCGGGTGGTGGAGAAGCCTTCTCTCAACGCCATCTTGTTGATAACTCTCAGATGTTAAGCCGTAAACAGAGCCCCAAGCTCTGATACCACATGTTGGAAACGGATGGCTAGAGAGGGGGGGTGAATATAGTCAATCACTTCGACTTTAAATACTTATGAAGTTTCTGCAACTCAGATATCAATAGCACAGCGGAAAGAGTAGAAAACAGAGTGTGCAGAAAACTAAAAACAGAAACGAAAGCAAAACAAACACAACTAGCAAGATCGCTAACAAGGAGGGTTTACAAGATTCGGGGATAACTTGCCCCTACTCCTTGGCGTGCCCTTAAGGTGGGTGATCCCTTGATCGTCGGCAGATCAAGCCCCGGTTAACACCGGATAGAAGACAACCTCCTTTTCGGTGGAGAAACCTCTCCACAGCGTTTCAATCATAAATATATGTTTAAGCACAATGAAACAATAGGAAGGATCTTACTCAAGCACTCAGCAAAGACAAGAACATAGCAAGCTTTCCCGAGCTCCACCCAGCGGCAATCTCACGCAAGGAACCCTTCCTCGTGTCTTCCCGCTGTCGGACTCTAAGCCTCTTTTTCTCTCCTTCAAGCGCTCAAGTAATGGTTGCTTCAAGAATGCAGTAGCTTGCTCAAGGTGATGAGAACTTCAGAAACACAGCAAGCAAGTAGTGGAGAACTCAAGGCGTGGCAAGAGACTCAGTTCGCAAAAACAGAACACCTCCACGAAGCCTTCTCCGCACTTTTTGTTTCTCCACTCAGCATCTCCTGCAGCCTCCAGCTACCTCACTGCCAACGCCAGCTACCACTGAGCCTTCCCTGGAATTCCTGAGCTCCCTCAGCCAAGCTTCAGTCAGCGGCTCCAGTCTGCAGCTCCGACCGTTGCAACCTGAGATGGAAAACGGACAAACCTGCTCCAAGGAAAGCCTTCATTGACTTCTCCTTGAGTGTTTGAATCCTCCCCTGTCACCTGCAGCTTAATCAAAGTGTTAGAGCAGCATATCAAGCAGTAAATCAAGATTCAGAAGTGAAGCGCAGAGAATCGGATACGATCAGACACTCTGATCGCGTCTGACAGTGCAATTTGAATTAAAGTGATCGGTCACCGGACCGATCCAGGGCTTGTGGATCGGTCACCAGACCGATCCACCTCTGTGCTGGGATTCCCAGCTCTCATGGCAACACAGCCTGATCGGTCACCAGACCGATCAGTGTGATGCCTGATCGATCACCGGACCGATCAGAGTGAAGCCTGATCGGTCACTCAGACCGATCAGGTCTGATGAACAGTGTTCTCGGAAATCAAATCCTAAGTCCCTGATCGGTCACCGGACCGTTCAGGACATGATCCGTGGGAGAACTCACTCACTATCCACTCCCTGATCGGTCACCAGACCGATCAGGAGCAAGGCAGCGAGGAAGCTGCCTGCTCCCTGATCGGTCACCAGACCGATCAGGAGCCACACAGTAGGTTCCCAACCTCACTGTGCGCTCCCTGATCGGTCACCAGATCGATCAGTCCTCGCTGGATCGGTCACCAGACCGATCCACGAAGAAGCAGCGTGCCAATATCCCTGATCGGTCACCAGACCGATCCAGGGACTCAAACCTAACCCTCCAAGCTAGGGATTCATCCACCTTAGCCCTCCAAGCCAAGGATTTCACCATCTAACTCTCCAAGTTGGGAATTTGCACCTAACCCTCCAAGTTAGGAATTTTCACCTAGCCCTCCAAGCTAGGACTTTTCACCCAGCCTTCCCAGCTAGGACTTTTCACCCAACTTTTCTGAGTTAGAACTTCATCCAACCTAGCCTTCCAAGCTAGGCACCTGACCCTCCAAGCTAGGACTTTTTTACCTAATTCTCCAAGATGGGAATTGCACCTAACCCTCCAAGTTAGGACTTTTCACCTAGCCCTCCAAGCTAGGACTTTTCACCCACCTCTTCCGAATTAGGACTTTTCACACACTAGCCCTCCAAGCTAGGATTTTCAACACCTAACCTCCAGATTAGGATTTTCCAACACCTAGCCCTCTAACTAGGATTTTCCACACCATGCCTGATCCCCGATCAGGACTTAATCATAATCAATCATCATCCACCTAAACTAAAATCGGTGTCAACACCAAA
>JAGFNQ010004246.1:132407-147759 GCA_024364735.1 Boesenbergia rotunda | reverse complement strand
AAACATCACAATTGAAAGTAACTGTTGGAAGAGGCATTTGACCAAACACAAGATAGACATGCTCGAAATTGCTTCAAGTACATGCAATTTGAAATGGGAAAGATCTATCAAATACAAGCATTCAACAATCAATCACAAACATTCATCAATTAACACCAACATTCAACTATCAACACAATAATCAAATCTGATGAAGGCTGGAAGAATCGGCTGGATGAAGGAGCTGCTGCCAAATGCTGCTGTGAAGAAGTGGCTGCCGGATGAAGGATGGAGGAGTTGCCAAACGTGGCTGTGAAGAGCTACCGTGAAGAGGTAGTTGTTGTGAGAGAAGAAGAAGTGAAGGAGAAGAAGATGGAAGGTCCGCCCCTAGGGTTTGCGGATGAAGGGTGAAGAAGAAGGGGTCGCGTCCGGCCGGCGGTGGTGAAGGAGACAAGGAGAATCGCCGGCCGAGGGAGGAGAGGAAAAGAAGGTGAGGAAGAGGAGGGCCCCTCGCCCCGCTAGGGTTCGCGCCCCCTTTTGCCCATCTCCGGTCGAGAGGAGATCGATCCCGATCCTTTGCCTCTCTCGGGGTTTCCTTTCTCTTCAGCCCAACACAGCCCAGCCCAGCTCAGCTCCCAGCTCAGCCCAGCTCAGCCCCCAGCTCAACTCAGCCCTTCTTTTCACAGCCCAGCACTTCTTTTGTGCCATCGCATGATGAGGGTCGAGAAGGAGCTCGAGTCCAGTCCATGAGTCGGACCTAGGGTTGTTGCGGATTAGGCTTTTCTCTTCTTGGATCAAAATTGGGTTGGATGAATTGAACCATCTTCATTTGAATTGAACCAAGCCTTTAAGTTAGACCATGCTTAAATTGAACCAAACTCCTCAACACTAGCATTGGGTCCAATTCCTTTGATCCAAGTCTTGGTCCAAGGTTCAATCTCTAATTTCCAACAAAAATCATGAAATAATGTCAAAATTTAGAGGAAATTATAATAAGCTCCAAAAATAAATCCTAATCGTAAAATATGATATAAACATGATTTAAATGTACGAGAGGATAAAAAAATGCTAATTAAATAAGCAAATATAATGACATAAAATGCTAGTTATCACCCGACCGAGTGCCCAGACTCTTGCCTTGCCAGTAAGTTATAAGCGGGCTCAGCTCCCGTGCCCCACTCTGCTCAGTGCCTCCGATCGGACGCATGGCGGCCCACACTCCTAAGAATCGACCTGAGCAAGTGTCCAGACTCTCGTTCTCACGAGCCATAAATCGGGATCCGCTCCCATCCATCTCCTCGGCTCAGCTATCAGTCAGACGCGTGGCGGTCCACGCTCCCTGAGTACTACTCGATCGAGTGCATAGTTCATCGTCTTTATGAGGTCTAAGGGTCGGTAAGTCTTAAGGGCTTCCATACCCTGACTCCTGAGACGGGTACGTTGATTACCCACGCTCCTCTAAATCAAATTCACTCAACGATGACACTCCAAAATACCCGGGTCGGCAGCTTCATTCAATCAACTCAGATCGGGTCTCCATCTGCTCCGTCGATCTTGCTCGAGCGGCTAACACTTGGAAGCCATGACGCTCAAGTGTTTAACTCTGCCGCTCATAAGTGCCGAATCGCTTAATCGGGCTCCTTCCCAAGTGGCTGACAAATAGAAATCCCCGCGCGCAGGTATGGTCCGCTCGCTAAAATGGGTCGGGCGAGCATCCCCTCACTCGGGTTGCTTGCGCCCGAACCCCCAACGCTTAAACACCAAGCGTACACGTGCAAAAATGCAAAAGGAAAAACTGGCATTCATAGTAGTGTTGTTACAAAAATGAGGCTCGGCCTCTACCCAAACAGAGAAAGCAAAAAAGGATAGCGCAAGTCTAAGACCTACGGGCGTGTTGCTGAGGCCAGCAAGAGCTCGTACCGCCTCTAGCTCCATCTGAGCTATCTCTAGTTTCAACTCCAGGACAGCGCGTTGCTTCCTTATCCAGGCAAGGTCTCTCGAGCGAGCAGTCAACTCCTCCTCCTTGCCCGTCAGATTGGCGCATAACGTAGCAGCTGACTGGCTCACCTCCAGGAGCTCTACCTTAACCTTGGCCAGATCGGCCTGAGCCTGGTGCTCAAGATCCCGGGCTTGGTGCTCGGTGTACTCCAAGTGGGCGATTTGACGCCGCGCCTGGATGACTACTGCATTTGTCTTGTCCAGTTCCACCAAGTGCTCCTCGAGACGCTCCTCCGCGCGGGCGGCAAGCTCTTGTAGAGCCAAATTCTCAGCCCACAGGCTGTTTAGGGCCTCATCGCTGGATTGCAGCTGCGCATGATGGAGCTGGGCCTCCAGCCTCTCCTCTCGGGACTCGGCTTGATTCAGGGCCCGAGCTTGAATTGTAAAACAAACGACCATATCGTAGATCGAGCCGAAGAGCTTCAGCAAGAAAACAAGTCGTAAGCCGGACGAAAAAAGGGACAGAAGAAACACGAGTCGGTGACAGGACATACCTGACTGGCCTCCGCTGCAATCGCGTTAGCCCGAGCAATCGGGTCTTGATAGTCAGACCCCCGGAGGCCATGGTACAGATGGTCGCTTAACGGACCATACACGTGGACTACCCGGGCTGACTCGTGTGGTCCGGTCACAAGAGTCTCGTATAATGTACTGGCGTCAGCTCGAGACGGCAGGACCAAATGCACAGGACGGGGGCATGCAGCTCCCTCAGGAAGAGAGGGGGGAGGTCCCTCGACCCGTACACCTGAAGAACCAGCCTGGGTCGAAGGGGGTGTCGACAGAGTGGCCCCCTGAACAGAGGATGCGGGAGTAGCAGGTATAGACACGGGCGGAACAGGAGTTGCCGGCGAAGAGCTTGCCGTAGGAGGTGTAACTCGGGCCCTCTTCCCAGACAGAGGGGTGGTGGTGGTCCCAAACGGGGGCGAACGGGTGGCCGATCGACCCTTGTGATGCCCGGTCTCCAGCAGGCAGGTGTCCTCATCTATGACCTCCTGATCGGAATCCAGCACCTCCCCTTCCGACACCTTCTCCTTACTCGAAGAAGGTACATCAGTGTAAGCTATCGCCAGAGAAGTAGACGCCGGGATAGCCGAAGATTCGCCGGCTTGAGCAGCGACTTCGGCATCATCCAGAAGGAATCCCACCTTCAAGGCCGCCGCCAACATCTTGTCTTAAAGAAAACGTGCGGTCGCCGGAGGAGTTGACCGAAAAGCGGAGGGCGCCGGGGCTCTCGACGGCTACAGCACAGGGGCACTGGAAGAGAAGATGCGAGGGGTGGGGATCTGCTGATTAGGCGCCTAGATATATAGGGGCCAACAATAAACCCTCGTCGACGATAAGAGCCTGGGGGAAGGGCAGGATCGAATTAGGACCCTCCGATCAAACCCACGGGGCATCTCGAGCTCGAAGGGACGCACACATTCCCGACGACAGACGTCTCATCGCCCGAGGCGTTGGTGACCGGCGACTGACACTTCAGTGTCCGGGAAACCGCTCGATGGGGGGCATGTGTCCCTGTCAATTAATGTAGACATCATGAGGAAGGATACGAAGCGGTTCGTATCACAAACAGGACAGGTAGGACAGTCGAAAGGACATTTGACCTGCCAGCCAGGTTGCAGGGGTGGCCCAGCTCCGACCCCTAGCGAGTTATAAGGGGGCATGCTCCCACGACCCTCGGATTGGCTCTCAGTCGGACGTGTGGCGGCCCACGCTCCCTGAGATGTCCCCGACCCAAAAGCTAGACTCTCGCTCCCGCGAGTTATGAGTGGGTATGCTCCCGCGAACCTCTCGGCTCAGCTCCTAGTCGGGTGCACGACAACCCACGCCCCCGGGCTCTTATCGATTGAGCAACCCTACCTGCGTTTTAACGAGGGGCAAGCCCCCGAGTAGCTGACACTTGGGGATTATCGCACTCTCACCCCAGTGGGTGGCACTTAGGAACTGTTGCGTTCCAATGCCTCCAACAAGTGCTCGTGAAGCTGGACAGGCTGATCATCCACGCACTCGACTCACTTTCATTAACAATCGTCAGAGTCAGTAATGCTCGGCCGGAACTGAGAAAGATGCATAGAAAGAAATAAAGGTAATTCGGTACAAAACTGGGGCAAGCCCCTACAAGACGACAGACAGGAAATAAAGAAAGAACAAAATCCTGACCCTCATTTGAAGGGTCGATAGACCTCCTCAGGCAAGTCCTTAGACATGTCCGACATTGTGACCGAGGAATCAGGCAGGTCGGGGGCGACGTGTCCACCCTGCCTGAGCTGCCTCAGGATGCTGGACTGCTGGCATCGAAGTACAGCTCGAAGACGCTCGGATACTTGATTAGTGAACTCATCCAAGTTGACATATTCCACCCGCCGAGCATCCCACCAAGTCGCTTCCTCCGCCCTATACACTTGCAGCTCCTTCAGTTATGCCTGAGCTGCCTCCTAGGTCGCCTGCCGCTGACGCAGCTGATTCAGTTCTTCGGCCTGAGCACTCAACTGACTCGTCAGCGAGCTGACCTCCTGCTCTTTGGCCGCCAGTTGTGCGCGTAAAGGCTCGACAGCCTGGTTCGCCACCTGGAGCTCGGCTTGAGTCTTCTGGAGGTCCGCCTGTAGCCAATCCTTGGTTTTCTAAGCGTGAAGTTGCTTGTGTTCTGCCTATGCAACCCGATGCTGCGCTTGAGCTGTCGCCGCGTCGGTCGTGACAATCTGTACTTTAGAAGTCTCCAGTTCATCCTTCGCCTGGTCCAGCAGGTCCTGAAGGCTGATCACTTCCGCCCTCAGGCTGTTTAAGGAGGCATCACTGGAGGTCAGCTGAATGTGCCGGAGCCGGGCCTTCAGATACTCCACTTGTCGCTCGGCTCGAAATCGAGCCTTGGTATGACACAGCAGGGACATGCACATGCTGTAGCTCATGGACCACCAAAACTGTCAGGTGCAAGGACCGGTTAGTGTCTCAACTGCAGAAAGTGTAAGACCAAGAACAGAGACAGCGTCGCTATACCTAGGTGGCTGTCACCATGAATTGGTCAGCCCGGATGCTCGGAGCATAGAAGTCGCTCTCTCACAGACTGTATCGAAAATGGTCCGCTAGCAAGCCATGTAGCTGAACGTACTACGTCCGCATAGGGGTTGCGCCACTCGGCACCTTCATGCTCATGGATCGGTCGGACAGCGAAGGCGGCAGCAGATGCATCAAGCACTCCTCGGCGGGCTCCTCCGACTGGGCAGGGGAAAGCCCATCCGACTACGGAGAGCAGGCGCCTCTGAGGATGCCTAAGGAGAAGAATGTGGCAGCATAGGGGAATCGGGCGCGGTCTCTTTGCGCTTTCGCCTTTTGCTTGGCCGGCAGGAAGAGGCCTCAGCCAGATTAGCCGGGTTGAGTACGGGCTCGCCGCTGCGAGGCCGACTCCGCCGAAGGATAAGAGGCTGGTCATCTTCTGGGTTTGACCAGGAAACCTCCTCTTCGGATGGTGCAGGCACAGGATAAGAGGTTGGTCATCTTCTCCGGTCGACGGTGAGTTCTTCTGAAGCGAACCAGCTCTGATACCACTTGTTAGATCATGGAGCTTGCTAGAGGGGGGGGTGAATAGCACTTTATCGAATTTTCTCTACAAGATTGTTAGCGCAATACAAACAAAAATAATAAACAATATCAAATTCAATGCTAACAATGAGATTTTTACTTGGTATCCACCCCGAAAGGTGACTAATCCAAGGATCCACGCGGTTGCACACTCTCCACTATAAAAACCTCCTTCAAGGTGGAGAAACCTTTACAAAGTCGTCTTCTTCCTCTTTACAAGATGCAATGAAAAGCGAGAGGAAGATATGAGAAGTATTGGCATGAACATCACTTTTGTACAGTAAAAAATCGTACCGTCCTCGTGTCAAAAAGTCCCCTTTATATAAGAGTAAAGAACAACTTCGCAAGCTGTCTAGCCCCGCTACCAGTCGACTGCCCCTGGGGCAGTCGACTGGCCTAGCTTTAAATGTCAGCCAACGGCTAGTTTTTGGGGTGACCAGTCGACTACCCCTGGGGCAGTCGACTGGTCGAAGGCTGAAAACCTTCTGTGAGTTTTGGCAGTCAACTGCCCTTTGGCCAGTCGACTGCCCAGCTTCTACAAGCACTCATACACACTCCGAACACTCTCCTTCACATATGCCTTCAGGTATACTCCCTTGGCTTGCCTCTTGAAGTCTTCTTCCTCCGGCTATCGTCCCTCGGATGTGCACACAAGCCTTCCCTTGGCTTGCCTCCATGCCACCCTTCACGTGTACCCTTTGAAGTCCACTTCCTGGCTTGCCCTTAGAGTCCTCCTCCCTCGGTTCTCGTCCCTTGGATATGTTTTCCATGTGTGATTCTCCAAGTCTTGCAAACTCAATCACACATATCAAATACAATACAATACCCTAACCTTAAACATATTGGCACACACACATCAAAACCATGATCTTCCGGATCATTCTTGGGTCGATTACCTCAACAAAGACGACGACCGACCCACAAAGGAGCCAAATGGCATTCGGAGATAATTGAGATAGGTTAATGTGGAAGTAACGACAAATGGTGGTAATGAAGGGGTGAATCAGAAAATGCAACCCGGCCTGCAGATAATCTCAGGAAAGGGTAATATAATACGGTGGAGGTTGGTCGGAAGAGGAGGGCAATATAAGAGAATGGTCGGATGGAATGTGGTAGTCTGCTCGGATCACCTCGAGGTCGTGGTAATCGAGCACCGACACCATGGTGGTATACCAAGGGGAGGGGGATGAGATGAAGCCGCCATTAAAAGCAAACGAGAGAAGCAAAACTAACCCAGGGAAAACTCGCCGGAGAAGGTGCACGAAGCACAATGCCTTGTCAGAACCCTAGTAGAGGACAAAGGGGCGGCGCTTCGATGTCGGGAGTAAAAAAGGCAAGGGTAAAAAACGCACGGCGAGTTCCTATTTATAGGGCCCCGGAAGCAAGGACGACCACCCGATGGCGGGCCGGAGAATAGGCGTCAGGGGACGCAAACCGTCCGATCAGGCCCAGAAAAGTCCCGGGGGCGGAGTGCCCCATGTGCAAGCTCATCATTCAACATAACAGGCGGCGGACGCCTCGTCGCTCAGGGAAGAGACACGTGTTATAGCGGTTAAACGCGGTAATAAATGCACGAGATTCGAATCTGCTCGGGCATCTCGGGGAGTCATAACCAAAGAGACGGGTGATGGGACAGGTTCTGCCAATCGGGATGCCCGCCCACAGATGACCTCCAGGGTCAGCAAGAAGGGGCCAGGCCATTTGGGTGCCCCAGGCTCGCTTCAATAGATGATAGTCCAGTTAGTCGGACTCGATGCCTCCTTCGACTAGACTCGAGGGGGACGCTTATGATCCCGGCCTTGCTTACGGGTCGCTTGGCCCGCTCAGCCAGTCAGCCAGGCACGACGAGGGCCCAGTAGAAGGGCTGACGGCGGCCTCACCAGGGGAATCCTCGAGCCAGGAAACCCCTGGGGCGCTCGCCGACCGACCCCGGGCGGAGTCGGTCGGGTAGACCCCGAGCGTCTCCTAACTCACCCACCTAAACCCACACCCCGATCCGAATCAGGGCTAGACCATTCAGTCGAACGCATGGCGGGCCACGCTCCCTCAGCATCCCATGGATCCGATAACTCACAGAACCGAGACAAAGCCAGACAGACACAGCTCAGCGAACTCCCAACTCAGGCCGTACCCCACGCCTCAACTCTCCCAGTCGGACGGGTGGCGGCCCACGCTCCCTGACCATTACCCGACCTGGTCCTCGACACTAGGACCCGTCGGTCCACACTCGAGCTACGGACTAGATCCTCCATACACTGCCCTATGTCATCACATCCGGGGTGCGATCTTGACGTCGGGGTACTATGCCCCTCGCCCGTTTATGACACACCTCGTGGCCATCCCGCCGCCCCAGTACCGTCGTACTGCCTAAGCACCCCGTGCCATGTTGCGGTACTCCCAGGTGCTCTCATACGAGCTGACAGATGTCATACCCCTGTCTCGTCGACACGGACAGGGTTGTCAGCTGCCCCGACTATATAAGTCCTCCACTCCTCATTCCGTAGGTATGCGCGCGAGCTCTCTCTTCCATTATACTTCCACTTGCTCTACTATATCCTGTGGATACTGACTTGACCATCGGAGTGTCTGACCGGGGAAACTCCCCGGTGAGTTTGCTAACGGTCATTGTTTTGAAGGCAGTCGCCAGCTAGGAGCTAGGTCGACGCCACCCCAGCCGCATGTATCACTCGGGGGACCATCTCGCCCTTGGGACTTCCACATCACCTCGCGACAGGATCAATTATCATGCGCAATGAAAAGAAAGAAAAAACCACTAGTTGACTGGTGATTTTGACCAGTCGAATTATTTTGCTGCTGTTCTCAAGCACGAACAAAAGAAAGAAAAATAAGTCGGCTATTTTTTCATTTTTTAATTAAAATTTAATTTAGATAAAATCGGTTAACACATCAAACGACTTTGGAATTATATTAAATTAGTTCCTATATATATGGTTTATTCTCCTGATTATATGCACACTCTCAAATATCAATTTGACGTAATACATTGAGAGTAGTGATTTTTTAAACACGAATTAAATTTTTCGAACAAAACCAGCTGATGGATCGAGCGAGTTCAGATTGGCATGAAATTAGTTCCCATGTATATGGTTAATTTTTCTGATTATATCCATGCCTTCAAACATTAATTTGACCTAATACATTAAGGCTATGTTTGGTAAGGTGTAATCAATTTTGTAATGTAATCAGGATTACATTACAAGATTGATTACTTTGTGATGGGGTTGAATACCCCATGGTGGACACGGGGGCTGAAGAAGCTGTATGGAAAAAGCCACCATGCTGGAACAACTCCCTTGTCGTGACACCCGAGACAGTCTCAGGAGAGGGGACCCGGAGACCAACTCGAGTAGTTACAACCCCGAAGATAGCTTCAGGAAGACACACCCCCCGAGTTCACCTCGGGGGTAAGTTCTCGAGAGCACCTCGGGGAGACGAATGCCCTAGACTCCGGGCCAAAGAACCTCGGGATCACCTCGGGGTGGTGGGGCTCAAGGAACACTCAAGCAGAAGTTCGTTTTCCTCGGATCGGCGGGTCATCCTCATCCATTATGACGGAGTAATTACCACCCATGATTAGTAGCCATAAAGACCTTAATCATCGCAACGACCCGGATTGAGGAATCGCGGTGACCGTTACCAGGGTGAACCATTAACCGATAATCACGGGGACGTGGCGAAGATCATGGGGACTCGCGGATGGCCGCCGCAGTTATAAAAGGTATTCCAACCCCTCTGGTAAAGGGGTTATGCATTCTCTGCTACTCGTGCATTTTTCTGCCTTACACTTTTCTCCATCGAGGGACTGACTTGAGCGTCGGAGTGGGCTTCGCCAAACAACCTCCGGTGTGTTCCCCTAACGCTCGTGTTGATGTCGCAGGGCGCGGAGTTCCTCCCCCATCGTCAACATCTACGTGGACTGAACCCTGGTGACTGGCCGTCGACGTTGATTCCTTCCGGAACAAGTTTGGCGTCGTCTATGGGAAACCAATAAAGCACCAGAAGGAGCATCGATGGTAGAGCCAGAGGGACAATCCATTGTCTTGACGAAGGAGGAACTTGATCGCCGAAGAGCTACCACCATCGAAGAAACGCTCTGGCATCCACAAGTGGAACCCTTCGATTCACCACGAGGGGCCTTGGATCATAGGGAGACCCCCGCGAACAACCTATATCCCACTTACAGGGCCTTACCGGAATTCTGCGAAGGCTTGCAAGTGGATCTCACCGACCCACGAGAAGATGAAGGACCCAAGGAAGAATAGAGGGAGGTCGAGAGCGAGGAAGTGCGGATTCACCATCAACATGGAGGGGGAGTTACACGGATCTCCCTCGACCTTGCGCTGGAACTAAGAAGCTGTCTCATAGATTGCCTGCGGAGCCACAAAGATGTCTTCGCCTGGGTCGCTAAAGAAATCAAAGGGGTTCCACCGGCGTTAACCATGCATCATCTGCATGTTACCCCGGGAGCTCGGCCAGTGAATCAGAAACGGAGGCACTTTGCACTAGAGCAAGATAAGGCTATCCGAGATGAGGTTCAGAAGTTGTTAAAAGCCGGACGCATCAGAGAAGTTCAATTCCCAGTCTGGTTGGCTAATGTAGTCCTTATCCCTAAGTCGGGAGGCAAATGGCAGGTCTGCATCGACTTTTGAGACTTGAATAAAGCCTGCCCCAAAGATTGTTATCCCCTGCCTCGAATAGACCGGCTAGTGGACTCTACAACCGGTTGTGAGTTTATCTCAATGTTGGATGCCTACCAAGGCTACCACCAAGTCCCGCTCGCTTCTGAGGACCAAGAGAAAGTCAGTTTTGTGACGACCCATGGCACGTATTGTTATAACGTCATGTCTTTTGGCTTGCGCAACGCTGGTGCCACGTACCTACGGATGATGAACAAAGTCTTCAGGCACCAAATTGGAAGAAACATCGAAGTGTATGTGGATGATATCCTGGTCAAGACTGACAAGGGAAGCGACATGATAGCCGACTTGGAAGAAACATTCGCCACCCTAAGGGCCAATAGGCTGAAATTGAACCCCGCCAAGTGTTTGTTCCAGGTGAAGAGCGGTCGGTTCCTGGGGTACATGGTAACAGAGAGGGGGATTGAGGTCAATTCTGAAAAAGTAAAAGCTATTCTGGATATGTCACCCCCTCGCAACTTCAAGGAGGTACAACGGCTGAATGGAAGAATCACGGCGCTGTCCAGATTCATCTCCAAATCTGTAGATAAGACCCTGCCGTTCTTCAAGATTTTGAGAAAGGCAACCAAGTTTGAGTGGGATGAACAGTGTGAGAAAGCCTTTGCAGATTTGAAGACTTATCTCGCCGCACTCCCCATCCTCTACAAATCGACAAATGGGGAGACCTTGTTTGTCTACCTATCGGCCGCAGAGCAAACGGTAGGCTTGGCGCTCGTTCGAGAACAAAATAGGGTGCAATATCTCATATACTTCTTCGGACATCTCCTAAAAATGCCGAAATGCGATACATCACGATGGAGAAACTGGCCTATGCCATGGTCTTAATGGCCCGGAGGTTAAGGTCATATTTCTTAGCACACCTCATCGTGGTCCTCACTAACAGCCCGCTCTCACGAGTCCTCACTAATCCTGAAGCTTCGAGCTGGTTGATCAAATGGACGATGGAGTTAAGTGAATACGATATTGAGTGTCAGCCTCGTGTCGCTATCAAGGTACAAGCCCTATCAGACTTCATGCTGGAGACCGTCCCGGAGGCCGAGGCCGAAGGGATGTGGAAGATCTATGTGGATGGGTCCTCCAATAGCAAACATGGCGGGGTTGGAGTGTTAATCGTTTCCCCTCGGGGAGACACATTACATTTGTCCATCCGGCTCCACTTCAAGGCTACCAACAATGAAGCTGAGTACGAGGCGATCCTGGCGGGCCTGCAAGCAGCTAAGCATATGGGGGCTAGTCGGGTTACTGTATATTCAGACTCCCAACTTGTGGCACAGTAGATAAAGGGCGACTTTGAAGTTAGATGTGAGCGCCAGCAGAAATATGTAGCCCTTTACGAACAACTGAAGGCCTCCTTCATGGAGGTTACCTTGCAAAAGATCTCTAGGGCTGGCAATGTCCTGGCCGACGAGCAAGCCAAATTGGCTAGCTCTATCTCCACCTGGCAGCTAAATGAACCTAGTGCCACGGGAGGGACGGTAGCGCAGATTGGAGAGGAAACGGGGGTCGACACTCGAACTGATTGGAGGGATCCCTAGTGGCCTTCCTGCGCAGTGAGACCGTTCCAAGCCGGGACCAAGAAAGCCGGCTATTCTACCGCTGGGCGGCTAAATTCACGTTGGTCAGCGATCAATTGTATAGGAGGACCTTTGCGCGACCTCTCCACAAATGTGTCAAGCTAGAGGAGGCCGACTATGTGATGAGGGAAGTACATGAGGGCATCTGCGGGAGTCACATTGGGGTAAGGTCCCTGTCCAAGAAGATCATTTTGGCAAGGTACTTTTGGCCTACCCTCCAGGCCGATGCTCTCAAGTTCATGGTCGGGTGTCAAGCCTGTCAGAGACATCAACACGTGACTCACCGCCCGACCGAGCGCTTGCGAGTCTCTACAGTGTCCTACCCTTTCGATTAGTGGGGAATGGACATTGTAGGCCCCTTCCCCATTAGACCACAGCAGAAGAAGTTTCTGCTGGTCCTCGTTGATTATTTCTCCAAATGGGTAGAAGCGGAACTCCTGGCGAACATCACGGATGCTGCGGTGATGAAAGTCCTATGGAGGGACATCGTCTGCAGATACGGCATCCCCCACAAGCTGGTATCGGACAATGGAAGATAGTTTTCGGGACGCAAGCTAAAAGAATAGTGTGAGGGGTTGGGCATTCGACAGGCCTTCACTTCAGTAGCCTACCCGCAGGGCAATGGACAGGGTGAGGTCGTCAATCGAGAAATCTTGTAGGGACTCAAGATAAAACTAGATCATGTCGGGGGCAGCTAGGTCGATGAACTCCCTAGCATCCTGTGGTCCTACCGTACTACCCCGCTAGAAGGAACAGGCGAGAGCCCCTTCCAACTGGTATACGGGGCTGAGGCCGTCATCCCAATGGAGGTAGGGGAGGAGTCTGCCTGACGGCAACACTATCACAAGGAAGATAACGATCAAGAGCGGCTGATTGACCTAGACCTCATCTCGGAGGTGCGGGATAAAGCTGCGGCTCGGTTGGAAGCATATCGATGAAGGATGCAGCAAGCCTATAATCGCCGAGTGATCGCCCGCAGCTTTGAGGTTGGTGACAAGGTCTGGAAAAGGATCAAGCCGATCGGCGACCCTGGGAAGCTGGAGTCGCAGTGGGATGGACCATATGTCATCGTCAAAAAGCTCACCGGAGGTAGCTATTATCTAGAAGACAATAAGGGCAAGGGGCTGGAAAGGCCATGACACGCCAACCATCTCCGCCCCTATCGTACTCGGTGAGGTCTTGAGTTGTTTGCTTACCCGTTGTATTCTTTAGTTACACTGCTTTGCAGTTCAATAAATAAAAAGAGTAGACGGAATATTACGCGGGGAGCACTAAATCCTTACCTAGGCAAAATCCTACTGCCTCTCGGTGAGTAGGCTTGGCCTCGGTGCTGCACATGCCCGACCAAGAGCTGCAAAACTCTACTGCCTCTCGGTGAGTAGGCTTTGTTGGTGCAATCGGCCCAAGTATAATCGAGAGGATCATGGGTTTCAATGTGTGTGTTAATATGATTAAGTTAGGGATTCATGTTGATCTAATATGTGTATGTGAGTGTGCAGGTTTGCAGGATACACATAGACTTGGTTGGACGTCTTCGGGTATGGTGAAGGGTGGCATGGAGGCAAACTGTGGGCTTGTATGCACATCCGAGGGACCATGGACAAAGCAGGGACGATGAGCCGAGGGAAGTGGACTTCGAGGCGTACGTGAAGGATGGCATGGAGGCAAGCCGAGGGCTTGTGTGTGCTTCTGAGGGACGAGGGCCAAAGTCGAAGAGGGCTTGAAGGCAACAGAGCAAGGCTACTGGAGCAGGAATGATGAGCAGAGGGACGCAGACTTCGAGGCATACGTGAAGGATGACATGGAGGCAAGCTGAGGGCTTGTGTGCGCATCTGAGGGACGGGAGCCGAAGACGAAGAGGGTATGAAGGCAACAGATCAAGGCTGCTGGATGAAGAGTCAACCAGGTTGTGAGGGTTCGAGTACTGAGGGAATTGTACTCGGGAACTAAGTCGTGAGGGTTCGAGTGCGAAGAGAAATGTACTCGGGAAGGGTAACCCTAGACTTAGGGATGGTCCAGTCGACTGATCCAGGATCAGTTGACTGGTAGTGACCAGAATTTGAAGAGTCAGGTTGTGACTTTCGAATTCGCAAATACCAGTCGACTGGTAACGGTCATTTCAGCCTCGAGCTCTATTTAAGGGAGCTCGTTTAAGGCTGTTTCTTTTAGGCGAAACTTGCTTGGTTAGAGCTTATTAGTAGCCTAGTATTGCTCAGGGATTGTCTAAGGTTTGTGGCGAGGTTTCTCCACCCACAAGGAGCGACAAGAGCTAGCCGGAGGTGCTCCGGGAAATCATCCACCGAAGGATCAAGATCATCCACCTTACGGACAGCCGTGGAGTAGGAGTTTCATCTCCGAACCACGTAAATAGGTGTGTCTTTCTTGTGTGTTAGCTTTTAGTTTGTATTATTCTGCTTGCACACTAATATTTGTAGGAAGAAAGATAGAAAAAGTGGTATTCACCCCCCCCCCCTCTAGCAAATGGTAAGATCCTAACAAGTGATATCAGAGCGAAGGTTCGCTCATCTACGGACTAACCGCCGAGAGAGCAAAAAGCTAGAGGAGATGACGATTGAAAAAAAGTTGGGTGATGACATCAATGTTCCACCTCCCTATGATCGCGAGGATTTCGAATATTAGAGGATGCGGACAAAGACTTGGTTTAGCATGGATTGGAACTACATGATTGCGCTTGAAGAACCGTTTGAAGTTCCAAAGGATAAGCACGGGAAAAAGCTTCAGCCAAGATATTGGAATAAGGAGCAACAAACACAATCAAAGGCAAACGAAACGGTAATCTCAATTTTACTTAGTATTTTGCCTAATGAAATAATTAGTGGTGTAGTTGAATACAAAAGTGCACATGAGTTATAGAACAAGATGGTAGCATTCCATGAAAACCCTACACAAGCTCAATTAGTGGAAGAGCTCGAGGAAATAAGTTCAATGGTCCAAGAAGAGGAGAAGGACCAATCGGATGAAGAAAGAAGATCAACATCCGAAGAAGAAGAGAAAGAGGAAACAGAAAAAGAGACATCCATCTCGTCAAGTGAAGTGGCACAAGAAAGCGAGAGATCATCCACTTCATCAAGGGAGGAAGAAGATGTCTCCACTTCAAGAATTGAGGGGGAGGAGAGATCCTCTTCAATACCGGAGCAAGAAGAAGCCTCAATCTCCACCAAAACAAGGACGAAAGATCACATCATTTGCTTTGGATGCAACAAGAGGGGACACTACAAGGACAAGTGCCCATTAGGTAAAAAGGAGGTAAATCCTAAACCCAAGTTAATTCATTTTAAATCTAACATGGGTTGTAGGAAAAAGAATGAGAAAAAGCACATTAGATGCTTCACATGTGGAGAGCTAGGGCACTATCACACCAAATGTCCAAGAAAAGGAGAGCTTAAGAAATTGAAGCATTTGAGAAGATAGGAGAAAGAAGAAAAGAAGAGAAGCTCACATCAAGTGGGAGCTACAAGGGTAAGGGAGGTAATCCCTAACTGTAGG
>JAGFNQ010004246.1:0-132397 GCA_024364735.1 Boesenbergia rotunda | reverse complement strand
AGAAACTCAGGTATTCGAAGATACCAGTCGACTGCCCCCTGGGTCAGTCGACTGATCTTTTTGTTCGATTTCTCAGTCGACTGACCCTGGGGCAGTCGACTGATCTGCAAGTTATTTAAAAGAAATAGCATCACGGGGGTGGCCGAACCTAGGGTTTCAACGCCACCCCCTGCGAGTTCTTCTCTCCCTCGATCTCCCATTCAGCTCCCAAGCCTTCCCCAAGCTCTAAAATCACATTCCTAGTCCTCCTCTAACTCAGATCTAAGTCTAGGGCAAGATGGGTATCTTCCTTGAGTCAATCACGATCATTTTTCACCATGCAACGAGCAGGGAAAAGGTAACGAGTTGTTTGCCTCACTTCTCTCAATTCATTCATGATTTATAGCTAACTCTCTCCTTTTGCATGTTTTCTTTATTTTTAATCTCCATTTGGGTAATTTTTGATACATGCATGGGTAAATTGCATTTTAGAGTTGTCCAAAAGAAAAGGATGGGTGAGGGACCATCCCAACTGCGTCCTACAGATCCCGAGGCACCTCAATTCTGTTCTAAGGAATGCCGACGGAGATTTGCAAGTGCTGACTTTGTATTAATGAATTGTAGATATCTTAACCGGTCCTATTTCCAAGAGAAACCCCCCCCCCGCCCCACATTGCTGAGATGATCATCTATTTTGGTCTAGAGCAGCTGGTCTATTGTCAGCACTATGTTAACCTGACCTGTGTAAAGAGTTTTATGTCAACCTTACATGCATTAGTCCCTATGATGGGACTTATGAGTCCATGGTGACAGGAGTGCCCATTCCCTTTTCACCTGCAGTCTTAGGAACTTTTTTAGAGTGTAGGGCTTCCGATAATACGTTTACATGTTTTCCTAAAGTCACTGAGTCTTTGACCTTGCCAAATGTCACTGTTGATCAAGTTCATCGTTATTATTTCCATAATAATCCTCGTCCTCTTCTAGATTGCATCTTCGAAGCCAAGCGCATGACTCCTATTAGCAATGTATTGTACAAAATTATCTTAGATTGCATTTTACCTATTGTTACTAAGGGAAGGTCGAAGATTCGACTGCCTCACTTGGTAATGATGTATGCATTAGAGAGGCGGTTAGATATTGACATCACCTTGCATGTCTTTGCATCCATTATCCATTTTTCACATAGTGTCAATTCAAAGATCTACATGCCCTTCTGTCATGTCTTGACTGAGTTTTTTGAGTCTAGAGGTATTTGCACTACTAGAGGTCAGGTACATCGTCTGTCCAAGGACTACGACCAGATCGGATCACGACATCTATCCTTGGTAGGGATTAAGTGCTGGCAAGGGGTGATGGCCTAGAGACAACGTCCTGATTCCTCCAGTTCTGATGAGGAGGTTGCGCCTGCTGCTGCTGTTGGCGTTACACAGGAGCAGTTCTCCCTACTACAGGCAGAGGTTCATGAGATTAGGGAGGGGGTTCGTGGGCTCACGCAGTCTTTTCAGGGGTTCTAGCAGAGGCAGGATGACATGTACGAGATGATGCAATGCTGTAACCTGATGTATCAGGCCCCTCCTCCTCCTCCTCCTCCAGGCGATGACATGTAGTGCAGCTTGAGTTGATGGTGATTATGTTGGGAGTATATCAAGCGTAGACATTTTATTTATATCTCAGACACTTAATTTAGGCTTGTAATATTTGAAAACATCAGGGCTATGACCCTTGTGACATCTTTTATGCTTGAGTTTGCGCTTTGTATGAAACTTTGAATTTATATTTTCATATTGCTTATATGAATTTTCAGTTCATGATTTGATGTTGCTCACATGAAATAATGCTATCTTGATATTGTGAAGTATAAGAAAATTTTGATATATATATGTCTATCTAGAGGTAAGGGATGAGAAGGGGAGATTTTATCATGTACCTTATCTTGAGAATATATATAAAGAAAAGGGGAGATTTGAAAACAATTCTATGATTGAAATAGTATAGGATGGGCTTGGCAAACACATAGAATCAAATGTAGGCTTGAGAGTTGATACGAAATGATGGTTTTTCAAAAAATTGGACTTTTTGTCAAAAGTCAAGGATATTTGGCATTTTTCACGAACCTATATTTTTCTAGGGTAGACTATATCTTTACAAATATGCTTGCAAAGTTTCAAATTTTTTCGAATTTTATGGAATTTTCTAGGGGTTTCTGAATTTAGGCTAAAAATTCAGAGTTACTAAGTATTAGTCGACTGCCCTTGGGGCAGTCGACTGATCTTTCTGTAGGTTTGCGAATTGAAGGCACCAGTCGATTGATGCTGGATCAGTCGACTGATCCTTCTGGTTGTTGATTTCTGAGGGTTTTTTAGAAATATAATAGGTTCTTATCGACACTAGGGCTAGAATTGCTTGGGGCAATCATTTTGATGATGTCAAAGGGGGAAAACTTGCGGTGTTAAGTTAGGTTTAACTTAACTTGGTGTTGTGGAAAATTAAAAATTATGTGAAGGACATAAGTTAAGGGGGAGGGCATGTTTATGTCTCTTAATGTGTTATATCTTTAATTTTCAATTGTTATTATTGTTTTTGCACCTAACTTAAACATATTGTCACACATCAAAAAGGGGGAGATTGTTGGGACAATCGGCCCAAGTATGATCGGGAGGATCATGAGTTTTGATGTGTGAGTCAATATGATTAAGTTAGGGTTTCATGTTGATCTAATATGTGTATGCGAGTGTACAGGTTTGCAGGATACACATAGACTTGGTTGGACGTCTTCGGGTACGGTGAAGGGTGGCATGGAGGCAAGCCGTGGGCTTGTGTGCGCATCTGAGGGACCATGGATAAAGCAGGGACGATGAGCCGAGAGAAGCGGACTTCAAGGCGTACGTGAACGATGGCATGGAGGCAAGCTTAGGGCTTGTGTGTGTATCTGAGGGACGAGGGCCAAAGTCGAAGAGGGCTTGATGGCAACAGATCGAGGTTGCTGGAGCAGGAACGATGAGCCGAGGGACACGGACTTCGAGGCATGTGTGAAGGATGACATAGAGGCAACCCAAGGGCTTGTGTGCGCATCTGAGGGATGGGAGCCGAAGACGAAGAGGGTGTGAAGGCAACAGATCGAGGCTGCTGGATGAAGAGTCAACCAGGTCGTGAGGGTTCGAGTACTGAGGGAATTGTACTAGGGAACTAAGACGTGAGGGTTCGAGTGCGGAGAGAAATGTACTCGAGAAGGGTAACCCTAGACATAGGGATGGACCAGTTGACTGATCCAGGATCAGTCGACTGGTAGTGACCAGAATTTAAAGAGTCAGACTGTGACTTTCGAATTCGCAAATACCAGTCGACTGGTACTGGACCAGTCTGTTGATGCAGTCTGACCTAATTATTATTTTGATGTTGACACCGATTTAAGTTCGGTTGAGTGAGAATTGAGATCATATAGTTAAGTTCGGATTAAGTGTACTGGTCAAAGAGGGCTCGATAGCTCGTTCTCTGGACCGAGATGAGTCGGAGAGGGCTCGGTAGCTCGTTCTCCGGACTCTGGTCAGAGAGGGCTCAGTAGCTCGTTCTCTGGACCGAGATGAGTCGGAGAGGGCTCGGTAGCTCGTTCTCCGGACTCTGGTTAGAGAGGGCTTGATAGCTCGTTCTCTGGATCGAGATGAGTCGGAGAGGGCTCGGTAGCTCGTTCTCCGGACTCTGGTCAGAGAGGGCTCGGTAGCTCGTTCTCTGGACCGGGATGAGTTGGAGAGGGCTCGGTAGCTCGTTCTCTGGACCGGGGATGAGTCGGAGAGGGCTCGGCAGCTTGTTCTCCGGACTCTGGTCAAAGAGGGCTCGGTAGCTCGTTCTCTGGACCGGGATGAGTCAGAGAGGGCTCGGCAACTCATTCTCCGGACTCTGGTCAGAGAGGGCTCGGTAGCTCGTTCTCTGGACCGGGATGAGTCGGAGAGGGCTCGATAGCTCGTTCTCCGGACTCTGGTCAGAGAGGGCTCGGTAGCTCATTCTCCGGACTCTGGTCAGAGAAGGCTCGGTAGCTCGTTCTCTGGACCGAGATGAGACGGAGAGGGCTTGGTAGCTTGTTCTTCGGACTAGACTGAGTTAGAGAGGGCAAGGGAGCCTGTTCTCTGGACTCAAGGTCTAACTTGAGTTAGTCATGGTCAGAATTGGCCATGAATTAATCATATGATCAGAGTAAAGTTGGCTGGATCAGTCTGAAATCCGATCAGGGAGTTGGCACAAACTCTCTTGATAGTAGATCGGTCATAAGATCGATCCAGGATGCCCGATCGGTCTGTTGACCAATCCAGAAAGCTTCTGAGGAAACAGAAGGTTTTCTGAACGGTCTGGTGACCGATCAACAAACATTCTGTGTGGTCACAGAAATATCAGAAGAATCTCTGATCAGTCAGTGCGACCGATCAAAATAGGCCCTAGACCGATCAGGATGGATCTTGATCAGTCAGGCATTTGCTTGATCGGTCACCTTGACCGATCAGGTGCTTTGACTGAAAATTCCAGTGGGTTTAGAGATTAGTCTGGTGACTGATCCCCTGGTCTCTGATCGGTCAGTGAGACCGATCAGAACATCACTAGACCAATCAGGATAGAGTCTGATGGGTCAGGAGGTTGTCTGATCGGTCATGGTGACCGATCAACACCTCTGAACTTTAATTCAAATTGTTGTCAGCGTTGTTCTGATTTCTGATTTGCTTCGCTAATGAATCTGTAAGTGTGCAGACAACACAGAGCTTTGAAATTCAAATGAAGAAGCAAGAAGAAGGGTCAAGGGTGACTTTCCTTGATGCTATTTTGTTTGGTGCTATTTTGTTTGATACACATTTGCAGGTTTCAACGGCAACTGACCTGAAGTTTTAGCTGAAGAGGTCAGTATGCTGAGAGCTCAGGAGGGGTCAGTGGGTGATGACACCTGTATGTGTCTGACCTGAAGCTTCAGCTGAAGAGGATGACTTCAGTGTGCTGAGAGCTCAGAAGGGGTCAGTGAGTGACGACGCCTGTATGTGTGCAGAAGAAAGGCTTAAGAAGAAGAAGTTGGCGAAGCAGAGGAGTACAACGGAGAACGGTGAAGGGTTTTGCTGTTGAGTTGTTGGTGTTCTCTGCATCTTTCTTCTTGCTTGATCTTTCTGCTTACTGGTGCTTGTGCTTAAGATTGTGTTTCTTCTCTAATCACTTGTGCTTTACTTGATATACTTCTGTGACATTTATGGAGAGGTTACTCCACTGAGAAGGAGGAAGCTTTTAGTCGTATTCATTCTGGGGCTTGATTTGCTAATGATCAAGGGATCGCCCACCTCACGGGCACGCCAAGGGGTAGGGGCAAGTTATCCGCGAACCTTGTAAACACTGTGTTAGTCTCTGTTTTCGTTTCTTTCTGCTTTGTTTGTTTTCCGCTACTAATCTGATTGTAGGAAGAAGCGAGTTTTAGTAGGTGGCTATTTACACCCCCCTCTAGCCATCCCAAGATCCTTGCAAGTGTTATCAGAGCTAGGGGCTCTTTCAACCGGATTAATATCCTAAGAGCAAGTAGATGGCTTTGAGAGGAGAAGGTTTCAACACCAACCATCCACCTTTTTTTGATGGAGCAGATTTCCAGTACTGGAGAAGCAGGATGGAGTATTACTTGAAAATTGACATTGATATGTGGTTCTCAGTCAAGGAGGGATTCACTCCTCCAAAGGATGCTGAGGGCAAAGAGCTTGAGTCATCAAGATGGTCAGCAGAACAAACAAGAAAAGGAGAGGCAGATACCAAGGCAGTGGTCACTCTGCAGTGTGGGATGACTAAGGATCAATTCATTAAGGTTGGTTCCTTCTCAAGTGCCAAAGATCTTTGGAACAAGCTCATAGAGCTACATGAAGGCACTCGAGACTCCCAGATAGCGAAGAGGGATTTCTTTCTCAACCAACTCCAGAATCTTTCCATGAAAGAAAGTGAAATCGTGAGCGAGCTTCATGATCGGTTCAAAGAGATCCTTAACGGCTTGCACTCGATCGATGAGAAGGTCGAGAACCATGACCTCGTAAGGTATGTACTTGAGTCCTTTCCTAGGAATGCCTTGTGGTCTTCCATGGTGGATGCCAACAAGGTATCTAAGGACCTTTCTGTTGTAAACTTAGATGATTTCTTTTGTGAAATGGAGCTACATGAGCTTGCTAACAAAGGCCCAAAAGAGAAGGGTATTGCTCTTGTTGCAGGAGAGAAAGGAAAGAAGATAAAGGAAAAGAAAAAGGAGAAGGAGGTCTCGTCTTCTTCATCCGAATCCGATGAGGATGGGAGCGATTCTTCATCAACCGAAATGGCAAACTTTGTGAGAAGAATGATGAGGAAGAGTCGACGCTACAAGGGGAAAGGTAAAACAAGTGAAAATAATGTTGATAAAACTAATGTCACTTGTTATGAATGTAGCAAGAAGGGGCACTATAGAAGTGAGTGTCCAAAACTCAAGAAGAAGGAGGAGAAGGCAAAGAAGAAGAAGGCATTAAAGGTCACATGGGATGAGTCCTCATCTAGCTCATCCGAGGAGGAGAAGGAGGAGAAGAGCACCCGCCACGTGACTCTTATGGCATTAGATGATTCAAACATAGAGAGTGGTGACGAGGCAAGTGATCCTTCAACCGTGGCTTTATCATCTTCGGATGATGAAGAGGTAATCTCTCCCGAGCTTGATAAGTGCTATAGAACTATTGCTTGCTTGACTACTTTGCTCAAAAAATCTAAGGGCAAGGTAAAATCCTTAAAGTTAGAAGTAGAATAATTGAGAATCTCTAAGGATGATGAAATAAATGATTTGCATGTTGAGGTCTTTGAGGATGAGAACAAGGCCTTAAAGAGTGAAGTTGAAAAACTCAAGAATCTTCTTGGGAAATTTTCAACTAGTTCTAAGACCTTGGATATGATCCTCAATGCCCAAAGAGCGGTCTACAACAAGGTCGGTATAGGTTACCAACCTAAGGAATCTAGTTTTGTGTCATTGATGTCTAGAACCCAATTTAAATCATCAAATGTTTCTAGGGTTCAAGGACTTAGGAAGAAAATGACCAAGGCATGGGTGCCAAAAACTTGCATTGTAGGTGCATTAGGTCCCAAAGTTTGGGTACCTAAATCATCTATCTTTCGTGTTGTGTAGGCATTGGTTGAGGGGGAGCATCTATCAACATGGTTTGTTGATAGTGGGTGCTCCAAACACATGACCGGGGATAAATCATTATTCACTACCCTACAAAGCACAAGTAGAGGTAATGTTTCATTTGGTAACAATGGTAGTCTCAAGGTTGTAGGAATAGGTGACATTCAAATATCCGAATGTCTTAGGATCAAGAATGTCCTTCTAGTCAAGGGGATGACCTTCAATCTCCTGAGTGTTAGTCAATTGTGTGATGCGGGATACATAATTGAATTTCACCCAAGTCAGTGTCTAGTTAGACACAATGGCACACATGACATAGTACTAGTAGGCACAAGAGTAGACAACATTTATCAAGTCTTTTTTAAAAGTGCTACTAATGCCTCTGTTAAGTGTTTCATGTCAAAAGAAGAAGAATCTTGGCTTTGGCACCGGAGGTTGGCTCACGTGAACATGAAGAACATCCGGAAACTGGCCAACAAGGGACTTTTATGAGGATTACCGAGCATCAAGTACGAAAATGAAAAATTTTGTGATGCATGTCAAATGGGTAAGCAAACAAAAGCATCTTATAAAGGTCAAAGCGCTGTAAGTACTTCTACTGCTTTAGATTTATTGCATATGGACTTGTTTGATTGCAGTACCATAATTTCATTGAATGGTAGTAGATATTGTTTTGTGATTGTTGATGATTATACTAGATATACATGGACCTATTTCCTAAAACATAAGGACCAAACCTTAGACATTTTTATTTCTTTTTGTAGAAGAACTGAAAATGAAAAATCTACAACAATCAAAACCATTAGGAGTGATCATGGAGGTGAATTTCAAAACCATAGGTTTTTAGAATTTTGTCAAGAGAAAGGATATAGACATGAGTTCTCTACTCCTAGAACACCACAACAAAATGGTGTTGTAGAGAGGAAGAACCGAGTCCTACAAGAGGCTGCACGAAGCATGCTTAATGAGTACTCCTTACCGAGCTACTTATGGGCTGAAGCTGTAAACACAGCTTGCTATGTGCAAAATCGAGTCCTTATCCATAGGTTTTTAGGAAAGACTCCACATGAACTTTGGTTTGGAAGACCGCCTACAGTTAGACATCTCCGGGTGTTTGGGTGTAAGGTGTTCATTCTAAACACCAAGGATCATCTTGGAAAGTTCACAGCAAAAGCTGATGAAGGGATACTTGTCGGGTATTCCCTTGTCAGCAAAGCTTACCGAGTCTACAACAAGAAGTCTAAGTTAGTTGAAGAATCTTCTGATGTTGCATTTGAGGAGACCCCAAAAGTGATTGATCATTCAGGAGATGTAGAAGGAGTTCAATTCGAACTTAGGAGATTAGGATTAGATGAAAGTCCAAGTATTGGAGGTGTTGCGGATGAGTCTGATGATGGTGAGCCTAGACTACATAGAGCTCAGCCTGACCCTGAGTCTGAGTCTGTGTCTAGTGAAACCATCCAAGAAGCACCTCCAACACCAAGGCAAACTAGGTTAGCCTCTAGTCATCTCCAAGATCAAATTGTTGGAGATATCCATCATGGGGTTAGAACTAGATCATTCTTTAGGAATGAGGCTAATGAGGTTGCCTTGATTTCTGAAATTGAACCTAGAGTAGTTGACGAGGCATTACATGATCCCGATTGGATTATTGCTATGCAAGATGAGTTAAGTCAATTTGAGAAAAGCCGAGTTTGTGACTTAGTTCCTAGACCTAAGAAGACCACAATTATTGGAACTAAATGGGTCTTCAAGAACAAATTGAACCATAAGGGAGAAATCGTAAGAAACAAGGCACGCTTAGTAGCCAAGGGCTATAGTCAAGTTGAAGGCCTTGATTACGATGAGACATATACTCCCGTGGCACGATTAGAGTCCATTCGATTGATGCTTGCATTTGCGGCACATAGAGGTTTCAAACTCTATCAAATGGATGTGAAATCGGCCTTCTTAAATGGTTTCATTAAAGAAGAGGTCTATGTTGAACATCCACCGGCATTTGAAAATTCTGAATTTCCAAACCACGTGTTTAAGCTAAAGAAGGCTCTTTATGGGCTAAAACAAGCACCTCGTGCTTGGTATGAGCGGTTGTCAATGTTTTTGATTTAAAAAGGCTTCGTGAGAGGTTAAATAGACCTTACACTATTCCTACGTAGAGATGGTAAAAATATTTTTGTAGGCCAAGTATATATCGATGACATAATTTGTGGCTCCAACAACAAGGGTTATTTGAATGAGTTCATTGAGCACATGAAGAGTGAGTTTGAGATGAGTCTAGTGGGAGAATTGACTTTCTTCCTTGGACTTGAAATCAAACAAACAAGAGAAGGAATTCATGTGCACCAATCCAAATACACTCAAGAGATGCTCAAGAAATTCAATATGAGTGATTTAAAGGAGGTAACCACTCCCATGGCGACTAACACGCGATTAGATAAGGATGAGAGTGGGAAGCCAGTTGATTTGACCCAATATAGAAGCATGATAGGTAGTTTGCTATACCTAACAGCGAGTCGCCCGAACATTCTTTTTGCTGTGGGTATGTGCGCTAGGTACCAAGTATGTGCCAAGGAATCTCATTTAATTGTTGTTAAGAGGATTTTGAGATACCTTAAGGGCACTATTGGAGTTGGTATATGGTACCCCCGTACAGAGTCTTTTGATTTGATAGGCTATACTGATTCCGACTATGCTGGGTGCAAGTTGGATCGGAAAAGCACAAGTGGGGGTTGCCAATTCTTAGGATCATCTTTGGTGAGTTGGTTAAGTCGGAAGTAACATTGTGTTGCTCTCTTCACGACTGAAGCGGAGTATATTGCCATGGGGGAGAGTGTATTACAATTGTTATGGATGATACACACCTTAGAGGACTATGGATTATCTTACAAGGGTGTGCAAGTGTTGTGTGACAACATAAGCACCATAAACCTTACAAAAAATCCAGTCCACCATTCAAGGACCAAACACATTAAAGTGCGTCATCACTTCATTAGAGATCATGTTGCTAGAGAAGATATTGTACTCTCACATGTTGAGTCAAAATCTAATCTAGCGAACATTTTCACCAAACCACTCCCCAAAAGTGAATTTAACTTTTTAAGGAGGGAGTGGGGATGTGCCGTGCACAATAGGATCATGGTAAAAACCCTTCATGGTCATTCCTAATTGCTGGGCAACTTGGGGACATCTTACACAAACTATAAGATCTACCAAAATGATTTTGTATTGTTAGAAATGAGGTGAGATGTTAGGATCAACCAAATTATTCAAAATGTATAATGCATCCATTGAATAATGAGGTTGAAAAGATAATGATCATTAATTTGAACATGTATGGGGAAAACCAATGCATAATACATGTGTATTTTGTTCCAATAACATACTTGGACATTCCAATCAGGTAAAATTGGTTGGAGCATTGTTTTTTATACAAACTTGATACAAACCTGTTTTGGGATTTTAAATCCATAAGTAAACGACCTTCCACTTGATTCATGGTGTGGAGGAATAAAGGGGTGTTTGAAACTGTTGGGACCGGGTGCATGTTGGCATGGATACGAGTTCGTAATTTTAAAATTTAATTACGTACAGCGGAAGGTTTAGCATAAATAATTTCTCAAATTATTTTAACCATGTATCTAGCATGCAACCTTATGTTGTGGAGACATGATCATACATTTAAAATTTTACATAAAGTAAACTAATTTACTTAATACCTCGTGTAACTCATAGAAAGGGACGAGATCCAACCGTAGCGTCCCTTGGAAGCTCCGCCTCTATTCGCGTCCACGCCGGGTTTTCTTCGGGATGACTTCGCAAAGCCACGAGTTTCGTGCCGACAAGAACTACTAGATTCTCCAAAGGCACGACAAGAATACCAAGAGAGAGATGGAAAACTTGTTGGATCGTGAAAAACCGATAGAGGGGGGGGTGAATATCGGTAATCATTCTTTTTCGGAAAGCTAAGAGTAAGTGCACAGCGGAAATAAAAATACGAGATACAGCACAAAGACACAGTGGTTTTTACTTGGTTCGGAGCCTGTGTCGACTCCTACTCCAAGGCCCACGGTCGTTGACCGTTTACTTTGGGCAATTCTATATTCGCGCAAATAGGTTACAATGATTTCAATTACAAAGAGAGTGCAATAAAATAATAATAAAATATTTAGCTCTTCGTTACCGACGTCCGGAGTGTATCGACTCTTTTCGGGGTAGCGGGACGTCGTCGGCTCGAGGTGAGGCGTTTCTGGAGCAAGGCACGAGCGTAGAAGAGCGTGGAAGCTTTGGAGCGAAGTTGATGTTGAAGCTTGGGGTCGAGGGGTGCTATTTATAGCACCTAGGGCGCCCTGGACGTCGGGGGCGCCCTGCCACGTGTCAGCCGATCCGCACTTCGCTCGGTCAAGCTTTATCCCACCTAAATAGGGATGAGTTTTGACCTCTGGGGCGCCCTGGTCGTTGAGGGCGCCTTCATTGACGCGGTCTTCTCGGCTGGATAGAGTTGATCGGCCTTGCTGGCAAAGGCGCGAAGCGCCTTGGCACCTGAGGGCGCCCTGGGCGCTCAGGGCGCCTTGGCTGTTGAGGGCGCCCTGGATGCAGAGGGCGCCCCGGCCAGTGGTTAGCCGAACTCCTTTTTGCCTTACTTGTTTCTTGTTCACCGTGGAGGCGCCCTAGACACTCAGGGCGCCCTACTCAGCTGCTGCCTCACTCCTTTGAGGCTCTCTGAGCTGCAGACACACGTTCCTTTGGTCCTGCATCCAGGGTTAGTCCGAAAACAAAATAAAGCATTAATTTATACAGCCTTAGCTGTCTTGGTTCTGACTTTGGTCTCCAAAATGGAGCCCTAGGTCGAACCGACGCCTACTGTTCCCTCGACGGGGAACGCGTCCTCACCTACTCCTCTCGGGAGAAATTACCTGATGCCAACCGCTCCTTTGGTTGGACTTTTGCCTGACAGTCCTTTGTCAGGTCTTGTAAACTGGCAGTCCTTCGCCAGTTGCCTAGCATCCTTCGCTCCAGTAGGCTGTCTTTGTGACCTAGCAGTCCTTCGCTAGGGCTTTGATGCTGCATCCTTCGCCAGTTGCTAAGTCCTTCGCTAGGTGATGCTGCAGTCCTTCGCCAGTGCCTAGCAGTCCTTCGCTAGGCTTGGATACTGGCAGTCCTTCGCCAGTGCCTAGCAGTCCTTCGCTAGGGCTTGGGTACTGGCAGTCCTTCGCCAGTTGCCTAGCAGTCCTTCGCTAGGGCTTGGATACTGGCAGTCCCCCCCCCCCCCCCCCCCCCCCCCCCGCTACTTTACTGGCAGTCCTTCGCCAGGTGCCTAGCAGTCCTTCGCTAGGGCTTGGTACTGGCAGTCCTTCGCCAGGTGCCTAGCAGTCCTTCGCTAGGGTTTTTTCTGCACACTCAGTGAACAACGTTAGATCACAAATAAACTTAACTTTGAATCCTTTGCCAATATCAAAACAAGGTTCGATATGGTGCTTCCTGCACCAACAATCTCCCCCTTTTTGATTTATGGCAACACAATTCAAAGTTAAGTAAAAACTTATAACAGTTAATAAAAGAAGGTAAAAACACAATGAAGTGTAGGAAAAAAACATAATGAAGTATATCAAAAAAAATTTATCTTCAAAAAATTTATTTTTCTCATACTCCCCCTAAAACCCTGAATACTTGTGTTATAAAATACTTAACTTTGACCTTTCCTCCCCCTTTGACATATATCAAAAATAAACATGCGTGAACAAGGTATCTATAGGGAGGTTTGAGTTTTACCAAAAATAAGTTTTTGACAAGGTGTTTCAAAAAAAAGAGTAAAAGCAAGCCTAAATTTTGTGAAAAGATTTAAAAAAAAATTACTTAGGCAAAATTTTGAATCCAAATTTCCCAAAAAAAATTTCAACTTTGAGAATTGGGAAAATTTTGTGAAAACGACAAAATCTTTAAGAATTTTCTAGACAAGTTTTTCACCAAAAAACTTTACTTAGGAACATTTGCCAATATTTAAAAGTTTTTGCTCAGACAAATTTTGTTTACTAAGAAAAAATTTTACTTAGGAAAAACATGTACTTAAAAAATTTAGCACACTTAGAATTTTTCTTTTTGAAAAGGAGAAAAAAAAATTCCTTTCTCTATTTCTTGCTCTCCCCATGGCTATATATATATCAATAAAGAAATATATTTTAAAATAAGTTTTAAGAGAAAGTTTGTGTATCAGAGCCTATGAGTTTTGAAAAAAAAACTTAGTATAATTCTTGAAAGCATAGCAAAAAAAAGCTTAAATTCCACTTTTGAAATTGAAAAAAATATTCGTACTTTGTAAACATTAGTACCTTGGAAAGTAATAGTACTTTTGAAAAATAGTAGTACTTTTGAAAGATGTTCTGCATATTTTGAAAAATATAAGTACTTTTGAAAAATATTATGTATTTTTGAAAAATATAAGCACTTTTGAAAAATATTATGCATTTTTGAAAAATATAAGTGCTTTTGAAAAGTTTTAATATTATTTTCAAAAGTATTCTAAAGTCAAGCAAAATTTTGAAAATGATAGTATATATATGAGCAAAAAGAATATAAGCAAAATTATAAGTACTTTTATTTTGAAAGAATATTTATTTATGTTTTCAACAGGATTTAAAAAGTGCTGTGCATGAAAACATATAATTTTGAAAAATTATTTGTCAGTTTAATAATTCTTTTAATTTAATCTCCCCCTGAGCTTGACCCAGTCCTAGGAAGCTTGTTGACTACAAGCGATCTTCCTCTGAGTCATAAGGTTTGACTCAAATTATAAGAATTATCTAATAATTTAAACAAATAGTTAGAATTAATTTCTTTCGATTTAGACTCCCCCTAAATTTGACACTTCCTTGGAGTCCTTGTAGATCATGAAGTAGATCTCCTTTGTGTCTTTAGGGTTTACTAAAATCAAAAGAATAGTTTTGAATACTAGCATGGTAATAGAATTTTTAGTAAATTCAATTTGAGCAGAAACCCTGTTTTTGAAAAACATTTTGAAATAATAATGGTTTTTGTAAAGCACAATTTTAAAAAATATCGTGATTATTGGAAAATATAGTATTTTTAAACTCCTTCTTTTAATTTGAGCTCCCCCTGAATCTGACATAGTCCTAGGAGGCTTGTTGACCACAAGTTAATCCTCCTCTTAGTCTTAGGGTTTGTCAAACTTAAAGAAACAATTTTGAGCATGCCTTTTGAGTATGATCATTTTTAAGGAGATAGAATTTTTGAAAATACAATCTGGTATGATAACATAATTTTTTAAAACCCTTTTGAAATGGTAATAATTTTTCAAAAATACTTTGAAAGAAAAGAATAAATCATTCCCCCTGTACCGTTTAACTTAATCTAATGTCCATGTTTGACTATGTTGTCTAGGGTTGACTGTGTTGACCAGGTTTGACTTAGTTAACTATGTTTGACCAATCAAATAACTAAATTAATCAAACCCTAAATTCTATTTAAAACGAGTCTAATTTAAAATTCAATATTTTGAAAAACTAGAGATAGTTTTGAATAATTTTTGAAAGCTCTTTGAGTTTTATTTAAAAGGATAGTGACATATATTCTTAGGTCCTAGATATCTCACCCAGTTCTATGTGATCAAACATGTTAACCTTATGGGTGTTGTGAGACAAATATTTTAATTTTGAAAACATGTTTAATTTTGAAAAGTTAGATTAATTTTGAAAACAATTAATTTAAATTTAATTTGAAAAGGAATATTTGAATCTAAGATTAACTGAACATTTGTGTTAGATTCAAATTTGACAAAAAGTAATTTGAATTTGAATTTCAAAAATTGGCTTCCAGGTCTTGGCGAGGCACTAGGCCTTCTTTGGCCGTAGCCTTATGGGATCATCCACCCTTTCCTTGACAAAGTCGTTTAATGAAATTTCATTTTCAAACTTAATCTTTGAAAAATTCTGGTCTAACTAGTTTGGATTTTGGATCGGTAGCTTCGGCTAGTTTCACCAGTCTAAAGAGACCAAGTAGACTTGACCTTATTAGAATTGGTTTCCCTAACGTACTATCATCTCACCTCCACCCAATACTATGTTTTCACGTTTCAGTTAAACTGTTTTGTCCTTAAACTAATCAATCCTAATTTTAAGCAAAAAGAACATAAAAATAAAATAAAAAAAACTTACAATTAAAGCACAAAAAAATGATCTATGTTATATCATAATCGTAATAATATTCTAGATTATCAAAAACAGCAATATTATGAGTTAAATTTTCTAACAAATTAGCCTTAACTAATTTATAAGATTCTATCATATTATTCATGGTAAATAATGGATTTTTAAATACTGTAAATTTACCTTCAGATTTCTTTTTGGAGGGCTCCCCCTTGATTTTGGCCATCTTTCTTGTGTTTGATTGTTCTTTCGGCACTTTGTAGTGGTCGCGAGCCATTCGAATCAGCTTCCGATGATCTCTTTCTTCATCGTTAGATTCTGAGTCTGAGTTTGACTCAGGTATTGGTTGAGTCTTCTTTTGCAGTTCTTTTGGAGTTTTCCCTGCAATAGAAATTACACCTTCCTCGGCCATTACAGTATCTATTTGATTATTTAATTGTAATTCAAAAATGGATTCGAAATTGGTTACCATTTTTGTCTCAGTCGATTCGTCTTCTGTCTCTGGCTCGAATTTGTAGTCAGGTATGGATTCTTCTAAGTTCTCAACATAGGAGCTCTCTTCGTGTAGGCTGAGTAGCTTCTCCCACATCTCTTTAGCACATCCAAATGAACCGACTAGCTTGAGTTGTTCGTTGGTTAGACCGCATTGTATGATCACTGTTGCCTTAGCATCAGTCTCGATCTTCCTCAGAGTTGGTTCATCCAATTTGTCCCAAGCGATTGATGTTCCATCTTCCGTGGGGAATCTGAACCCCGTTTGGATTATCCACCATAAGTCCATGTGGGCCTTCAGAAGGGACTCCATTTGTCTTCTCCAAAAGCTGAAGTTCTCGCCGGAGAATAGCGGTGGACGGACACTGTTCCACTCTTGGTTGGCCATAAAATAACCTCTTGCACACAAAAGAACTAACAGAATGTACCAAGACTTGGTCTTGGATTAGTAGTGCGGGAGAAGAAGAAAAAAAATTTGCCCAAAAAAAATTGCATGAATTTCGAGGCAGAATAATAATAAAATAATAATAAAAAATTTGAGACAAAATTTTTAGGAAATGAATATTCTGATTAATGGTGAAAAATAAGAGTTAAAAGATTGCTCGAATTAAAGTGGCACGAATTTCGAGAAATAATATTAAAATAATAAAAAAAAAGTTTATGATAAATTTTTAAGAATTGTTCGTTTTATTAATTCAGACTTATGGTGAAAAGATGAAAATTCAAAATTGAAAAAGGCGTAAGGATATTTTAAATCCACCTACAGATTTTTTTTATTTTAAAATAAAAGGCTGAAAAATATCGAGTGGTCTTGATTAACTAGAAAGAAAAGAAATAAGATTAAAAATTTTGTAAATCCGAAAAACTTTCAAACTGGTGGTTGCACCAAGTTTGAACTTCCCCGCTCTGATACCACTTGTTGGATCGTGAAAAACCGATAGAGGGGGGGTGAATATCGGTAATCGTTCTTTTTCGGAAAGCTAAGAGTAAGTGCACAGCGGAAATAAAAATACGAGATACAGCACAAAGACACAGTGGTTTTTACTTGGTTCGGAGCCTGTGTCGACTCCTACTCCAAGGCCCACGGTCGTTGACCGTTTACTTTGGGCAATTCTATATTCGCGCAAATAGGTTACAATGATTTCAATTACAAAGAGAGTGCAATAAAATAATAATAAAATATTAAGCTCTTCGTTACCGACGTCCGGAGTGTATCGACTCTTTTCGGGGCAGCGGGACGTCGTCGGCTCGAGGTGAGGCGTTTCTGAAGCAAGGCACGAGCGTAGAAGAGCGTGGAAGCTTTGGAGCGAAGTTGATGTTGAAGCTTGGGGTCGAGGGGTGCTATTTATAGCACCTAGGGCGCCCTGGACGTCGGGGGCGCCCTGCCACGTGTCAGCCGATCCGCACTTCGCTCGGTCAAGCTTTATCCCACCTAAATAGGGATGAGTTTGACCTCTGGGGCCCCTGGTCGCTGAGGGCGCCTTCTTGACGCAGTCTTCTCGGCTGGATAGAGTTGATCGCTTGCTGGCAAAGGCGCGAAGCGCCTTGGCCCTGAGGGCACCCTGGGCGCTCAGGGCGCCTGGCTGCTGAGGGCGCCCTGGATGCAGAGGGCGCCCCGGCCAGTGGTTAACCGAACTCCTTTTTGCCTTACTTGTTTCTTGTTCACCGTGGAGGCGCCCTAGACACTCAGGGCGCCCTACTCAGCTGCTGCCTCACTCCTTTGAGGCTCTCTGAGCTGCAGACACACGTTCCTTTGGTCCTGCATCCAGGGTTAGTCCGAAAACAAAATAAAACATTAATTTATACAGCCTTAGCTGTCTTGGTTCTGACTTTGGTCTCCAAAATGGAGCCCTAGGTCGAACCGACGCCTACTGTTCCCTCGACGGGGAACGCGTCCTCACCTACTCCTCTCGGGAGAAATTACCTGATGCCAACCGCTCCTTTGGTTGGACTTTTGCCTGACGGTCCTTTGTCAGGTCTTGTAAACTGGCAGTCCTTCGCCAGTTGCCTAGCAGTCCTTCGCTAGGGCTTCAGTCCCAGGCTGTCCTTTGCCTGGAGCCTAGCAGTCCTTCGCTAGGGCTTTGATGCTGGCAGTCCTTCGCCAGTTGCCTAGCAGTCCTTCGCTAGGGCTTGGATGCTGGCAGTCCTTCGCTAGTTGCCTAGCAGTCCTTCGCTAGGGCTTGGATACTGGCAGTCCTTCGCCAGTTGCCTAGCAGTCCTTCGCTTGGGCTTGGGTACTGGCAGTCCTTCGCCAGGTGCCTAATAGTCCTTCGCTAGGGTTTTTTCTGCACACTCAGTGAACAACGTTAGATCACAAATAAACTTAACTTTGAATCCTTTGCCAATATCAAAACAAGGTTCGATATGGTGCTTCCTGCACCAACAAAACTAACCACCAAACGAAGAACGGAATCAAGATTCCGGGAGGAAAGAAGGAGTTACGCCCGCTTCTTCTTCTTCTTCGACAGCTTCTTGGTGGAGGAAGCGGCAACTAAAGGGAGGGCCTCTAGGGCCGGCGCCACTAGAGGAGGGAGAGGGAGAGAAGGAGAGGAAGAGAGGCTAGGCAAGAATCCTTGGTCTCTTGGATTGATTTCCAAGCCTTGCCTTGGTACCTTTATATAGTAGCCTCTTAATCGCCAAGTCTCCTTTTAACGGAATAAATTTTCATAAGAAATTTATCTTATAAATTTTTCTATGAATTATTCCGTTATGCCAAGTTTTTATTATAACTTTATTTATAATAAAAACAACCATGTCTCCCCTTTTATTATTGAAAGAAATTTCTTTATATAAATTTCTTTATATAAATTTCTTTATCATGGTAAATCAATCCATTATTGATTTTATAAATAAAATAAATCAATCCAAGGTTTATTTTAATTTCTATGAAAATAAATCTCTTTATATAAATTTCTTTATACAAATTTCTTTATCCATAATTTCATAAAACAAACCACGCGCGGTTTATTTTATAATTTAAACCAAACAGTTTGGTTCTCCCTTTTTATTGTGGCCGGCCAAACAAAGAGGGTGGGGACCCTCTTTGGCCGGCCAAACCAAGCCATGACCTCACGAATTAAACTCATTTAATTCGTCCAATAAGTCTTCAAAAGACTTAGTCATTTTATGCTTCCGATGCGTCTCTGAAAAATTCAGATTCGACTTATCTCTCTTGATCGGAAAATCCAATTTTCAACCCGTTTTAAATCCCTCGGATCACTCGTAGTGCGTGTGACTAAATATGCTTTCGATTTATGTTGGCCGTCTATAATTAACCAATTATAGAACGATCATGAGTGGCACCTAGTAGTACATCATGATCCCCAATTAATCGAAAGATCAATGGTTGACCTCAGAAATAATTCTGAAACCCTTCAGCAGCTTTAATGAATCGTGCCTCATTCCCTTCACCATCTTATACCCACTTGGTTCAGGACACGGTCTATGTGTGTCAGTCCCCACTAGGCTGACTACGTCACACCTAGCCCAAGTAATGTCTTTCTCGTCCAACGGATTCTAATTACTCTCATGTTTCTTAGAGATTCATACTCGGAACATGTTATGCTCTGGCCAGAGGCTTCGAGTAACAATCCGACGATAGGCCTTGGGTATACATCTCCTCGCAAGGAGTGGTGAATCCTTTGTAGGCTGTTCAAACATCTTCGGGCACTTCGGCTTATACCTAATCATCCTAGGTCCACACCTCCTTGGAGATGCTTGCTTAAGATGTCAAAGTATAAGTTTTCATGACCAAGATGACTTGAACACCGCAAGTCAAAGGAACATCGCACTTAAGCTGCAGTAAGAACTTTCATTGACATATCTATATGTAGATTACCATATAAAGTTTTACAGCTAGTCACTCCAATGAACTAGTTCCCTTAACTAGCATTCATGTTTATCTCCGGACATCCCAATGTCACCAGCCAGTGAGAATCAGCTGATTAGAGAATAACCCATGCTAGTCTCAATAGAATTGATAGTGTCCGTATCTGTCAATTCATCGACTAGGGACAATTTCAATACTTCACAATTGCACATGTAGAGATAATCACTAGTTGTGAATTCATCACAAATTCTCTCATGCTGTGAATTGTATTACGGACACTCAGTAAATGAGTTTAAGATCTCAATCAAATACATGAACATGTATACTCAAATAGTGAATATTCATTTATTAAAGTAAATGATTACAATCATAAGGTGATTGCCTTAGGACACTTCTCTCATATTACTAACAGTAACGATTTCGAGTTTCTGGAACGTATCAGAGTTTCAGAAACTTATCTAAAATCTGATCGATCCATAGATCGATCAGGAATCACCCTGATTGGTCATGGTGACCGATCAGGAATCGGTTTGATCGGTCCGCAGACCGATAAGGATACTCCCTGATCGGTCAAGGAGACCGATCAGGACTCTCCCTGATCGGTCAATATAACCGATCAGGACTCTCTCTAACACTGATACACCTGCATTTAATCCGATGTAGTTTGATGTCCCACGTGCTCCTGATGATCATGTCTGATGTACCTTTGATGTCGGCTTTGACTTATGAATGTTTATAGATATTTTCTTCTGACTATGTGTCTGATGACATTATGCTATGCTTGTTTCGGTTTTTATTTCAGTTATCAGCTATATTTTGTTTTTACTCCTTACTCTATTACTTAGTGTCATATGATGCATATACGTATTTTGCCATGATATATTTCTGTTATATGTCTTTCAAATGTCATTCAAATATTACTTTTCGTTTCTTTCGATTTTGGGGAGAACCCCTTGTTTTCATGGGGAGATTTTGAACTTAATAACCAGTCTACACCCTTTTCGGTGTTTGACAAAGGGGGAGAGGATGGTTAGTTAAGTTTAGAATTTGTTTTCTTTACATGTTAACGAACTTAACTATTGTAGGGGGAGGATTCTGATTCCCTAGCAATAATAAACTTGACTCTTATTTTCACCTAATACCTAAACTTAAATCGTGTTGTCAAACAACAAAAAGGGGGAGATTGTTGATGCAGTTTGACCTGATTATTGTTTTGATGTTGACACTGATTTAAGTTCGGTTGAGTGAGAATTGAGATCAGATAGTTAAGTTCAGATTAAGTGTACTGTTCAGAGAGGGCTCGGTAGCTCGTTCTCTGGACGGAGATGAGTCGGAGAGGGCTCGGTAGCTCGTTCTCCAGACTCTGGTCAGAGAGGGCTCAGTAGCTCGTTCTCTGGACCGAGATGAGTCGGAGAGGGCTCGGTAGCTCGTTCTCCGGACTCTGGTTAGAGAGGGCTCGGTAGCTCGTTCTCCGGACTCTGGTCAGAGAGGGCTCGGTAGCTGGTTCTCTGGACCAGGATGAGTCGGAGAGGGCTCGGTAGCTCGTTCTCCGGACTCTGGCCAGAGAGGGCTTGGTAGCTCGTTCTCTGGATCGGGATGAGTCGGAGGGGCTTGATAGCTCGTTCTCCGGACTCTGGTCAGAGAGGGCTCGGTAGCTCGTTCTCTGGACCGGGATGAGTCAGAGAGGGCTCGGTAGCTCGTTCTCTGGACTCTGGTCAGAGAAGGCTCGGTAGCTTGTTCTCTGGACCGGGATGAGACGGAGAGGGCTCAGTAGCTCGTTCTCCGGACCAGACTGAGTCAGAGAGGGCAAGGGAGCCTGTTCTCTGGACTCGGGGTTTAACTTGAGTTAGTCATGGTCAGAATTGGCCATGAATTAATCATATGATCAGAGCAAAGTTGGCTGGATCGGTCTGAAATCCGATCAGGGAGTTGGCACAAACTCTCTTGATAGTAAATCGGTCACAAGACCGATCCAGGATGTCCGATCGGTCTTGACCGATCCAGAAAGCTTCTGAGAAAACAGAAGATTTTCTGAACGGTCTGGTGATCGATCAGCAAACATTCTGTGGGGTCACAGAAAGATCAGAAGAATCTCTGATCGATCAGTGCGACCGATCAGAATAGGCCCTGGACCGATCAGGATGGATCCTGATCGGTCAAGCATTTGCCTAATCGGTCACCTTGACCGATCAGGTACTTCCAGTGCGTTTAGAGATCGGTCTGGTGACTGATCCCCTGGTCTCTGATCGGTCAGTGATACCGATCAGAACATCACTGGACCAATCAGGATAGAGTCTGATGGGTCAGAAGGTTGTCTGATCGGTCAAGGTGACCGATCAACACCTCTGAACTTTAATTCAAATTGTTGTCAGCCTAGTTCTGATTTCTGATTTGCTTCTGATTTGCTTCGCTAATGAATCTGTAAGTGTGCAGACAACACAGAGCTTTGAAATTCAAATGGAGCAAGAAGAAGGGTCAAGGGTGACTTTCCCTGGTGCTATTTTGTTTGATACACATTTGCAGGTTTCAACGACACCTGACCTGAAGGTTCAGCTGAAGAGGTCAGTATGCTGAGAGCTTAGAAGGGGTCAGTGGGTGACGACGCCTGTATGTGTCTGACCTGAAGCTTCAGCTGAAGAGGATGACTTCAGTGTGCTGAGAGCTCAGAAGGGGTCAGTGAGTGACGACGCCTGTATGTGTGCAGAAGAAAGGCTTAAGAAGAAGAAGTTGGCGAAGCAGAGGAGAACAACGGAGAACAGTGAAGGGTTTTGCTGTTGAGTTGTTGGTGTTCTATGCATCTTTCTTCTTGCTTGATCCTTCTGCTTACTGGTGCTTGTGCTTACGATTGTGTTCTTTCTCTAGTCTCTTATGCTTCACTTGATATACTTCTGAGACATTTGTGGAGAGGTTACTCCACCGAGAAGGAGGAAGCTTTTAGCCGGATTCATTCCGAGGCCTGATCTGTCGAAGATCAAGGGATCAGCCACCTCACGGGCATGCCAAGGAGTAGGGGCAAGTTATCCCCGAACCTTGTAAACACTGTGTTAGTCTCTGTTTTCGTTTCTTTCTGCTTTATTTGTTTTCCGCTGCTAATCTGATTGTAGGAAGAAGCGAGTTTTGGTGGGTGGCTATTCACACCCCCCCCCCTCTCTAGCCATCCCAAAATCCTTACACAGTCGACTGGTAACGGTCATTTCAGCCTCGAGCTCCATTTAAGGGAGCTCGTTTAAGGTTGTTTCTTCTAGGCGAAACTTGCTTGGTTAGAGCTTGTTAGTAGCCTAGTATTGCTCAGGGATTGTCTAAGGTTTGTGGCGAAGTTTCTCCACCCACAAGGAGAGAGAAGAGCTAGCCGGAGGTGCTCCGGGGAATCATCCACCGAAGGATCGGGATCGTCCACCTTACGGACAGCCGTGGAGTAGGAGTTTTATCTCCGAACCACGTAAATAGGTGTGTCTTTCTTGTGTGTTAGGTTTTAGTTTGTATTATTCCGCTTGCGCACTAACATTTATAGGAAGAAAGATCGAAAAAGTTTTATTCAACCCCTCTAACAAACGGTAAGATCCTAACAGGCTTGGCCTCGGTGTTGCACATGCTCGGCCAAGAGCTGCAAAACTCTACTGTCTCTCGGTGAGTAGGCTTGGCCTCGGTGCTGCACATGCCCGGCCAAGAGCTGCAAAACCCTACTGCCTCTCGGTGAGTAGGCTTGGTCTCGGTGCTGCACATGCCCGCCCAAGAGTTGTAAAACCCTACTGCCTCTCGGTGAGTAGGCTTGGTCTCAGTGCTGCCCATGTCCGTCCAAGAGTTGCAAAACCCTACTGCCTCTCGGTGAGTAGGCTTGGCCTCGGTGCTGCACATGCCCGGCCAAGAGTTGCAAAACCCTACTTCCTCTCGGTGAGTAGGCTTGGTCGTGCTACATATGCCCGGCCAAGAGCTGCAAAACCCTACTGTCTCTAGTTGAGTAGGCTTGGCCTCGGTGCTGCACATGCCCGACCAAGAGCTGCAAAACCCTATTGCTTTCGGTGAGTAGGCTTGGCCTCGGTGCTGTACATGCCTGGCCAAGAGCTGCAAAACCCTACTGCCTCTCGGTGAGTAGGCTTGGCCTCGGCGCTGCACATGCCCAGTCAAGAGTTGCAAAACCCTACTGCCTCTCAGTGAGTAGGCTTGGCCTCGGCGTTATACATGCCCGGCCAAGAGCTGCAAAACCCTACTGCCTCTCGGTGAGTATGCTTAGCCTCGACGCTGCACATGCCCGGCCAAGAGCTGCAAAACCCTACTGCCTCTCGGTGAGTTGGCTTGGCCTCGGCGCTGCACATGCCCGACCAAGAGCTGCAAAACCTTACTGTCTCTCGGTGAATAGGCTTGGCCTCGGTGCTGCACATGCCCGGCCAAGAGCTGTAAAATCCTACTGCTGCAAAACCCTACTGCCTCTCGGTGAGTAGGCTTGGCCTCGGTGCCGCACATGCCCGACCAAGAGCTGCAAAACTCTACTACCTCTCGGTGAGTAGGCTTGGTCTCGGTGCTGCACATGCCCGGCTAAGAGCTGTAAAACCCTACTGCTTCTCGGTGAGTAGGCTTGACCTCGGTGCTGCACATGCCCTACTGCCTCTCGGTGAGTAGGCTTGGCCTCAGTGCTGCACATGCCTGGCCAAGAGCTGTAAAACCCTACTACCTCTCGGTGAGTAGGCTTGGCCTCGGTGCTGCACATGCTTGGCCTAGAGCTGCAAACCCCTACTGCCTCTCAGTGAGTAAGCTTGGCCTCGATGCTGCACATGCCCGGCCAAGAGCTGCAAAACCCTACTACCCCCATGGAACCCTTGTTTCTTCAGACGTGGTTGTTTGCCCCCTAGTCGCTTAGGGCAGAGGGGAACCTCGGCTCCCACTTTGAAGTATGGTACTGGCCGGAGACCAAATATTTTAAGGGGGGCAAGAAATTACTCAAAACATAATTCCAGGGATGCTTGCATTCAGGGCTGAAACAGTTACATACTTGTTTTACGAGAAAAAACTGAAAAAGAAAGTGCAGCAGGCGAGGGGTGACCAGGGAACCAGGGACCCGATTGGGGAGGATCCTATAGTTCTTGCTCTTCAGGAGGAAGCTCGTTCCAGACCCGACGGACAGTTATCGCGCTCAAGTCGGAGCCTGGTTTCAGTAGTTTATCCTTCTCTAACTGACTGATAGTACCATAGAAGCCCTGTTTGAGGCGCTTCAATACCTGCCCGGCTAAAATCTCAGCGTACTCCTCCGACTGCAGGAACTTAGCCTTGGACTCCGCTTCGATCTTGGACAGTTGGGCTACATGATCACTCTGCTATTGCTATAGCTTGGCCTCAACCTCCTCCTTGGCGGTCTTCAGCGTCACCACCTCCTGGAGCAGACAGTCTTGAGCCCCCAGCATTTCTTGGAACTTCTAGGTAGCGGCGGAAGCTTGGGCCTGGGCCTGGGTAACCTGCTCCTGGAGGTCGGCCGCATAAGAGGCCGATAGCTCTAAGTCGTATTCTTTAGAAGTCATTAGGCACTCCCGTTCCTCATTCCGATCCTCCAAGGTTTTCTTTGCAGATTCCAGGAGTCGGGCATGATCAGACAGCTCCGTCGTCTGAGTCTGGAGCTATTCCCGCTCCTAGGATAGTTTCTGCAAGTCCTCAGTGAGGGCTCGGTTCTTCTCGGACCCGAGGCGTTCCCGGAGTCTATAGTCGTGTAAAGTATCCTCAGAAGCTATTAAGGTGCTGAGACAATGCTCTATCTTCACCCGGAGGGCTCGCCTGACCTCCAACTACAAGAGGCCGGCTTCGCGGGCACGACCAGCCTCCACCTCTGCTGCCGCCACTCGCTGGAGAAGGTCTTCAGTGACTCCCCCGGAGCATAACAGGTGGCTCGTAGCTGCACAATTAGAGGCAACTTGCGGTGTGGGAAAAAGATAGTCAAGACAAGGCAACAAAATAGAGAGGAAGAACTCAAATATAATCACCGTCAGTAGAGACTGATGTTGCATGCCCAGATATCGAGTTGATCCAGATAACCGCCATGTCTGAACGGGGGGAGAAAGAATTTCCTCAGCAGGGAGCCCTTACTGGCTAGGGACGTCTCTCGGGTCGGGGACATCCTCCTCCGAACTAGAAGCCAGCTGCGGAATATCTAAGGGGACCCCCTTCATCCGAATGGATTGAGAGCCCTTTGTCGCTGTCTTTTTCACCACAGGGGCCCTCCGGTGGGAGCTGGGCACGTCCTTTGACACCTCCTTACCGTGTGGAGCGGCGGGAAGGTCGATCGGGGGGACCGGGTCATCGACGATGGGAGTAGTGGCCGCGACAGGGGGGAAAGAAGGTTCTTCCTGAACTCTCGGGGACCGGGGAGCTGCATCCTCGTCGGCAGCAGAGCGTAGAAACTCTGAGGTTATGCCCTTCTTCAACCTCTTCAGGGGGTGATCCCTCCGGACTAGCCGCTTCTGCCGTCTTTTTTCGGTAGCTTGGGTCTTTGAGGGTGCGGCAGAGGGAGGAGGTGCAACTTCTCCTTCTGGTGCCTCGGCAGGAGAGGCACTGGAACCCCCTGCAAGGACTGTCGGCAGCTCTGATGCTTCAATATCTTGGGGAGCCTCCGGGATCTCTCAGTCTCCGGAGGGCTCGGCCACTTCCTCGCTGTCCTCAACGGAGGCGTCCACAGGAGCAGAAGAAGCTGAAGCGGGAACCAGCGCCTGTTCGTTGGCCTAGTCCCACTTCAGGATCTGGTTCATAACTCGGGAAAACATAATGCCGTCTACAAAATAGAGACAAAAGGACATCAATTAGCATTAACCAGGAAGCATACAAGGCAAAAAGGAACTTACGAAGATTGGGGCTAAGGCTTGTGACTTTCGGACTAAGCTCGGCCCGATACAAGAGCTCCTCGCATTGCACTTGTTGGAGGTCGTGGAACTCCATCCCCGCCAGGATACCCCTAGCCCTCTGATATCCCGCGTCCCGCTGGAAGTCCTAGGTGACAGGTTTTCCGTCCAGTGGATAGGACTGAAGGGACGCTCAGGAAGCTGGATATAGAAGAATCGTTCCTTCCATCCCTTGTGGGAGGAGCGAAGACCCCCCAGGAACCTATGGCCAGAACGAGCAGTAAAGTCAAATGCTCCTCGGGACCCGATCGGAACAAAGAAAAAAATGCAAGAATCAGGGGGTCAGGGGAATGTCAAAAAGTTTGAAGAGGACAAAAGCTCCACCCATCTGGGCAAAGGCATTCGGAGCCATTTGTTGGAGAGGGACATCGAAGTATTTAGCAACGCTCATGTAAAAGGGGGGGGATAGGGAAGTGAAGCCCTAGTTCTACCTGCTCTAGGAAGAAAGTGTAACAATCCTTAGGGGTTTCTAAGGGGGTTGGCCTAAGGCCGGTACTCTTATCTCCCAGCCTTCAGGGATACCGTATCTCCGGTAGGCGGCCTTGAGGGATTCCAACCTCACCCTAGAAGAAATGTTATCGTACCACTCCGTACGATATACTAGTTCCCCCAAGGAGTCCTCATCATCGCCTCGGGTTTTCTTTTTCTTCTCCACTGGACCCATGGGGATTGAGGAGAGGAGAAAGCGGAAGGAGACTTACCCTCGTAAAAGGGGTGCAGCGGCAAGATGAATAGTAGGAGAAGGAGGACGCTTGTCAGTAAATAGGGCAAGGAGGTTGAAGGGTGTCGTTGCACCCGCTTTTATAGAGAGGAGCCGCCCATCTATAAGCAATAAGAGAGCAGCACGTCAACGACGTTGATTGGTCATCCCGAGGAGCCGCTAGCCCTTACTGTCGTCGCTTCGTATGACCCTCGGCGTGTATCGGGAGGATATCACTGCACAAGGGGGGAGGCACGTGGCGAGGCCACATTCGCTGGACGATCGTGTCGCCATTACAAGACCCCACGCACCTATAAAGGGACTAGGATAGCCGTCAGAGCGTCGCCGCAAAATTTGCGAGAATGCCGAACGTATTCAAAAAAACCACCCAGAGTCCTGGGTTGCATGGGCTGCTTTCTTAGACCCGGAATATCGGCAGCGAAGCAGCAGAAGATGGAGAGGTCATCTCGGCACAACTTCTTCATCACATTTATTAGTCTAATCAATCAGACACACTTCCTTCGATCATACTTGAAGGAAGGGACTTGTGATGTGGTTGAATACCCCGTGATGGACACGGGGGCTGAAGAAGCTGTATGACAAAATCCACTAAGCTAGAACAACTCCCTTGTCGTGACACCCGAGACCCTCTCAGGAGAGGGGACCTGGAGACCAACTTGAGTAGTTACAACCCCGAAGATAGCTTCAGGAAGACACACCCCCGAGTTCACCTCGGGGGTAAGTTCTCGAGAGCACCTCGGGGAGACAAATGCCCGGGACCCCCAGGCCAAAGAACCTCGGGATCACCTCGTGGTGGTGGGGCCCAAGGAACACTCAAGCAGAAGTTTATTTTCCTCGGATCGGCGGGTCATCCTCATCCATTATGACGGAGTAATTACCACCCATGATTAGCAGCCATAAAAGCCTTAATCGTCGCAACGACCCGGATTGAGGAATCGCAACGACCATTACGAGGGTGAACCATTAACCGATAATCACGGGGGCGTGACGAAGATCGTGGGGACTCGCGGATGACCGTCATAGGTATAAAAGGTATTCCAACCCCTCTGGTAAAGGGGTTATGCATTCTCTGCTACTCATGCATTTTTCTGCCTTATACTTTTCTCCATCGAGGTAATGACTTGAGCGTCAGAGTGGGCTCCGTCGGACAACCTCCGGCGTGTTCCCCTAATGCTCGTGTTGATCTCGCAGGGCACGGAGTTCCTCCCCCATCGTCAACATCTACGTGGACTGAACCCTGGTGACTGGCCGTCGACGTTGATTCCTTCCGGAACACTTTGTTTGGTACAGTTTTAAAACTGTAATGTAATGTAATCTGAATTACAAAAGTTAATAAAAGCGTTGTAATTTGGATTATAAGGCCAACAACATGTAATCTGGATTATATTACAGGCTCAATTACGTTACAAACTGGATTACATTACTCATAATCAAACGCAACCTATGAGTAGTGATTTTTTGAATATGAATTAAAATTTTTGAATAATTAAATTCATGTTCAAAAAATCAATGCTCTCAATATATTGAGTCAAATTGATGTTTGAGAGCGTGGGTATAACTAGGAGAATTAGATGAATATATAGGAGTTAATTTTATGTTAAATCTAAGATCATTTGGTCTATCAGCCAATATTATTCAAAACAGGCTAATGGACTAAACGAATCGATTAATGGACCAAATAATTTCGGATTGACATGAAATCAACTTGTATATTTTAGTCTAATTCTCCTGATTATATCTATGCTCTCAAATATCAATTTGACTCAATATATTAAGAGTAGTGATTTTTGAATATGAATTAGATTTTTCGAATAATTAAATTCGTGTTTAAAAAATCACTACTCTAAATATATTGAGTTAAATTGATATTTGAGGGCATGAATATAATTATGAGAATTAAATGAATATATAGGAGTTAGTTTTATGTCAATCCGAGGTGTTTTAGTTTATTAACCCGTTTTGCTCAAAATCGACTAATGAACCAAATGAATCGGTTGTTGGATCAGATGATCTCAGATTGTTATAAAATTAACTTCTATAGTTTAGTCTAACTAATATATTAATTAAGTTCAATGCTATGAATAGGGTGTGATCCTCATAAGATTGGATAATTCAAAATCTCATTGTTACCCATTGGCAATGAGAGTACGGTTTCGTTTCCCAAATTCTCAGAGAAGATCCATACCTATTGCTTCTTTACAGGATCAATAGCTTACAGTGGACGATACAAAGACAATGATAATTCTACTGTATGCAAGTTCATGATCTTTCATTTAATTCAATTTAATCATCTTTCATGAATATTATTATCTTTGTTCGAACAAGTTCTTTTTTCATTGAGCTAGATAGATGTTTCACCAAATTAAATTTTATTTTTGACTTGACCCTGAATCCTGATAGATAGAAATTAGACTTATTATGAGATTAATAAAGGATTTCATCACTTTTCGATTGAGATTTCAACTCCATTGTATATTTACAATAACAATTTGGGAAGATTAGAGATAACAAAAATAGTAATTTCGAAACAAAAGTTTTATACATTATTGCACGGTGGAGGAATGCAAATTTGTGGCACTCCTGCTGCATGTATTTTCAAAATTTTAGGACGTTATTTAAAAATAAACGTTGTTTAGGGGGTAAAATAAAATTTTCCTAAACGGTGGGAAAATGCGTTTCCTTCCCGGTCGGTGACTGGATCCCGGCCCACTGGTCACGCTCGCGGCTTGACGCGGTGACGATATCTCACGCTTTCTGCGTTCCTTCCGCCTGGACCTCTTCTTCCTCCCGCCGAGATTAGTTAGCAGCCAACCGTAGATCCGATAACAAGCAGAGATTGGGAGGAAGGATGGGATCGGAGACGAGGGCGATCGACGCGTTGAGGTCGGCGGTGCCGTTGGGGGGCGACGGCGATGTCCTACACCTGGCCGTGGATGCCGGAAGGACCGTCGGCCTCGTCCTAGTCGACATCGTCAACGGCTTCTGCACCGTCGGCGCTGGAAATCTCGTGAGTCTCCTCCCTTCGCTCGATTTCCTTTCCGGGTTCGATCGATTTCGGTATTTCTCGCAAAAGTGCTGCGACCTCTCTCCCTTTCCCCTTTCTTGGTGAAGTTTGGATCTAGTATTTTTTTTCCTCTTTTGGTGAACTTTTTTCTGTTCTTCATTTGGCGTTTCTGCTTCACTAGTTTTTGTTTGATTCAAGGAGAAAATTTCTCAGATCTCTCCTAAAGCTTTCTTTGGTTTTGATTCCCGATATTCTTTCGTGAAAGTTGCTGAGGTTGTTTTCTTATACTTGCTTTAGATTTCAGTTTCATCTTTTACTCGATCAAGTGGTGTTTTGTTCTTTTTCGATCTATCGTTTTCTTCTGAAGTATGAAAACATGACTTTCAACATCTGATACCAAGAATTTTATTTTATTTTCTTCTAAGATTGCTGTAAGACTACAAAGTTATGATCAATTTTGAGTTTTTTATAAACATGATGTGCAAATCTGGTTTCGGGTGGGATTTTATAAACCAAATGGTAGTTAAATCTTTGAATTCCTAATTGGTAGATACTTTTTTGTTTGCTGAAGAATCTTTCTGAACAGATTTTATCTGAATTTACAAATAAGGCTCCAACTGAGCCTAATGAACAGATAGAAACTATGGTGGAGGAGGCTGCTAAATTGGCCAAGATCTTCTCCGATCGAAACTGGCCTATCTTTGCTTTCCTTGACACCCATTACCCCGATAAGCCGGAGCCTCCTTATCCACCTCATTGTATAATCGGTTCGGGCGAAGATAACTTAGTCCCTGGTATCACTCTTTACCTTTACCCTCTCTGAATAGATTGTGCCAAAGATGTCTGTTAGGTCTATACTCAATTTTGTGAAATCCTGAAGCTCTTGAGTGGCTGGAGAAGAGCCCGAATCTCACTGCGAGACGGAAAGATTGCATCAATGGATTCATTGGCTCAATCGAGAAGGATGGGTCCAATGTGTTCTCAAATTGGGTGAAAAAATATAAAATAAAAACTGTGAGTGAGCTCTATAAAACTTGATGTGTAGGAAGTTTACTTCTGGTTTTGATCGTATTTCTTGTGAATTTCGCTGTGCAGGTTTTGGTGTTAGGGATATGCACAGATGTCTGCGTGTTAGACTTCGTATGCGGCGCACTCTCTGCTAGAAATATAGGTCTCGTTCCGCCATTAGAAGATGTTGTGGTGTATTCAAGAGGCTGTGCAACATATGATCTTCCAGTTCAAGTTGCAAAAAATATGAAGGGTGCTCTGGCCCATCCCCAGGTTTTAACTCTTACATTTTTATTTTAAACACACAAATAAATAGATGATAATTTCTTTTTGATTGCTTGAGAAACAAAATATTCATTGCAGTCCATTCTTTTTATCTGAAGTACTATTGGATACCATGAGAGAATAGTTTAAAAGGAATCTTCGACTTTGTCTCTCCTAGTCATTTGTTCATTACTTCCCAGGATGGGGATTGGACTAAGACCTTAAAAAAATTCTCCCACCATGAATCCATGACAGAGACAACTTGAAGAATGCAATAGCTATATGCTTTTATTTGCTTGGTGAAGGGCCCAATGATTATTGGGCAAAAATCAAACGGGCATCCCAAATTATGTAAATCATAAAAGGACACCCTTTCAAAAAATAAAAAAATAAAAAAGTCAAAAGAGTGCCCACCAAATATTTTATATCCAAAATACCTCTTATCTCAATGTTGTTGTGGCAGCTACTGGTAGCTGCTACAAATGAAAAATCGACTATTTTATTTTAATCAAAATTAGTATACACAAAACACTATTATATCAAAATACACTTGGTCAAAATTACTTAAACTTCATCAAAATAGCTTTAAGTTGGTCAAAATCATTTTAAAACAGTAGTAGTTACTTAGGTAGCTGCTACATAGTTGTAGAAGCTATTTAGGTAGATGCTACATAATTATAACTAAACTTTAAATCTTAACCCTAAAACTTTGAATCTTAAATCTTGAATATTATTATACCAAAAATATTTTTTACCAAGTTGTCAAAATTATTTAAATTTCATCAAAATCACTTTAAATTGGTCCAAATTACTTTAAAACATTTGTATAAGTTACTAAGTAGTTGCTATATGGTTGTAAAAAATATTTAATAGCTGATATAATACTAGAATTGTATTAGTTGTTACATGTTGTAGCAACTAGTTGTAGCTGCTACAATAGCGCTAGAAGTGCCCCCGGGGACATGGTGTACCGGAAGAGTGACTAGTTGTCATCCTAGACATTCGCAGTCCGATCTCTAGCTATGACGTATTTTGCAGAAATTTTTCCTCTAAATGGAACGCGAACCTTGGGGCTGGGCTTCTGGACCGTCGCAAGCGCTTCCCGATTTACCCTGGCGGGGCCGGACCGATCGCCGAGGTTCGATGTTATCCAATCTCGTTGATCATTTTTTTTACAATAGCGCTAGAAGCAATGAATAATGTTGTAGTATAGTAATTGTTACACGTTGTAGGAGCTAGTCATAGCTACTACAACAGCGCTGAAAGTAAAGGGTATTCTCGGGATAAAACATCTAAAGGGCATCCTTTTTTTTTTTTTTTAGAAGATGCCCTTTGATAATTTACATAATTTGGGGTGCCTATTTGATTTTTGCCCATGGTTATTTATTTAAAAACATCACCTTAGTTTAGTTCCCCAAAGTTTTGAATTGATGCAACAAGTCAATAAGTTTGGTGAGTGAAGTAAGATGGAAAACTTTGAACTTTGACAGGGACTAATGTAGCAAAGTTACAGATAGGCTTCAGTGAATGAATTATTATCGGTTAGGCTTAAAATTTCTAGGCTAATGTTCTCAAAGGAATTGTTAACAGTCTGAAATGAAACTAACTCACCTTTGATTGATTCCTTAGGATCTCTTTCATCATATGGGACTTTACATGGTCAAGTCGCGCGGAGCGAGGGTTGTTCATGACGTGTCTTTCAGTTCATAGAATGATGGAAGAATCCTGGCATCTCCAAATAAGTAAATCCTGGCAAGGATGGTCCTAAGGTTCTAATAGACATGCCATTTAATAAGTGTGTTGATGGTTGCTTGCTGCATTATCAACTGATGGTTGGTGGCTCTGTCATCCACCTACCTTTGTAAATTATAGGACACTTTTTAAAGTCAATACTATCATCCATGCTTACAAGCTCAGTTCTCTCATTTGGGTGAATACATCGAGTAGTATAATTTTTATTTAAATTTTGATGTTTTTTAAGTCTACCATTAATCTAGTTTATCACAGTGGTTAAATCATATGCTAAAATCTGTAATTGGATATTTAATTTTTGTTGCTTACTTGAATTAAATCAGTTGTTTTGATTATTATTTATTTCACTGGTTTCAATTTGCAATTGAGAATTAAGTTAGCTATATTGATTTCATCCATACAATTATCTAAAAGGGTACTACTAAATAGTTGGCCGACCAAAATAGGCAAATAAAAATAATTTAAAAAATTTAATTTAATAATCTTTTCTAATTTTATCTTTTCTTATTTATTTTTCTATTAAATTATATTCTTTTCTATTTATTTTCATATTAAATTATATTCTTTTTTTTTCATATTAAATTAATTTTTTAACTTATAAAATATATAAATCCATTATAATTTTTTTAATAATTTTTAGTATCATATTATTAAAACTATCTCAACCCAATTATATTTTTTTTATTTATTTCATACTAAATTATATTTTTTATATTTATTTTTATATTAAATTATTTTTTATTTATTTATGAAAATTTATCTGGGTGGTCAGATTTTTGCCACCCAGCTTTACCGTATCTAAAATAATAATTTGTAGCTATCATTAATATGGAGATCAAATTGTCAGTTAATAGATGATGCTAAAATGTTAGATTTTAATATTAAATTTGAATGTCGTGTTACATTAAATGTGATAGTCTATTTTCAAAATTAATTGGGTGAAATATGGGCATTTGAATTATTAAAAAATAAAAATAAATTAAAATAAATGAGAAGAGAAAAACTCCTATCGATTTGGTAAATAAATCGATACGGTATTTTTCTTTAATTTTAATTAATTTGATTTTGGTAAAATTGCAGACTTATATTTTTTTATTATTATTTGAGTATAAATATGTTTTTTAAATAAATATTATTTTGAATATACAAAACGTATGAAAAAAATAGAAGGGTTTATTCAATCTCAAAAAAAATACACTGTATAAATTTATTACTAGAAAAATAATAGGGAGAGTGAAAATGGGAGAGTGAATGACGTGACACTTTGCATGCAGCGATCTCCGACAGATTCATCGTGCCCCCAGGATATAATTTAATTCGGGGCGACGGCCGAAGGCCACCGATGGTGTCCAAACGATAATCGGACGTGTGCATGTAAAGTGCCACGTTATTCACTCAAGTGCCATGTTATTCACTCTACCATTCACTCTCCCATTTTCACTCTCCCTATCATAGCTCTTTTTAAATTTATTATGAATATTTTTTTAGAAGTGGAAAAAATTTATACATATGATTTTCCTCGTTTGATGTAAATATAAATTAAAGAAGGGAGAGAAGTATAAAATCTAGAGTTCATATTATAATCTAACAATTAAGGGGGCACTTGGTATACATTCGACAATGAGAATGATAATGAATTTTGATTGAAGGGTTTATGAGTTTAGTGATAACCTAGTGGAGGTTCGGTTATAAAATTAGGCGTATTATATTCATATTTTGATTTTGATTCCCGTATATCCAACATCATAGATGAGAATAAAATAGATTTCATTCCCATTTCCGCCTTCTAAACCCGGTCAATATAATTTCAATTGATTACCTAGTTTGGCTATTTGGAATAAAATTTCAATTGATTAAAGCTAAAATAAGAGTATTTTATTTTTTTAAATAGAGAGTTTATAATTGTCTCTTAAATATTGAAGACTCTAGTTAAGCAACTTAGGCAAAGATCAATATTGAGTTTGGAGTTTTTTTTTTTTGATATAATTGGTTAGAGGATGATAGATTTATTATAGTAAGGTAGAGATTAATTTTTGATGAGTATATATCCTCGAGAAAAAATTTCTTCTACTTGGTTACTTGATGTCAACTATAAATTGATCAATATGATTATCTCCTTCACATAATTTAAAATAAATGAGAAGAGAAAAACTCCTATCGATTTGGTAAATAATTTTTAAATTTATTATGAATATTTTTTTAGAGGTGGAAAAAATTTATACAAATGATTTTCCCCGTTTAATGTAAATATAAATTAAAGAAGGGAGAGAAGTATAAAATCTAAAGTTCACATTGCAATCTAACAATTAAGGGGCACTTGGTATACATTCGGCAATGGGAATGGTAATACGTTTTGATTGAAAAGTTTATGAGTTTAGTGATAACCTAGTGGAAGCTGAGTTATAAAATCAGGGATATCATATACATATTTTGATTCTGATTCCCGTATACCAAGCATCATAAATGAGAATGAAATAAATTCCATTCTCATTCCCGTCTTCTAAACCCAGTCAATTGATTACCTAGTTTGGCTATTTGGAATAAAATTTTAATTGATTAAAGCTAAAATAAGAGTATTTTATTTATTTAAATAGAGAGTTTATAATTGTCTCTTAAATATTGACGACACTAGTTACATCAACTTAGGATTGAATAAAATTTCAATTGATTAAAGTTAAAATAAGTATTTTATTATTATTATTTTGGACATAATTGGTTACATGATCATAACTTTATTATAGTAAGGTAAAGATTAATTTTTGATGACTATATATCCTCGAGAAAAAATTTCTTTTTTCTACTCGATCACTTGATGATCATATGATTATCTCCTTTCCCATAATTTAAAGACGGGATGTGACAGACATCTAAAATAAGTATTATTGTCTTTTACTATAATATTGAATTTAGCATCCTCCAAAGTATAGTGCGGTGGTAGATGACAGGATACTTTTCCTAAGTAATTAGGATTCAAAACTCATTCAAGGTATCCATGCGACGTTTGAACACTAGTGGCGTTATCACAGGGCAATATGTCAGGAGCGACATTGTTTTTCGGTATATATATATATATATATATATATATATGGGTCCTGTCGCGAAGTGAGTCAGACGCCTCGACAACCGGACGAATCTCAAAAGGGGACGAGGTTGCTGAAGTGGCGTGACGAGCTGGATCGCTCCTCCTCCTGCAAGACAGAGACCGTTAGAACTCGCCGGGAAAAGTCCTCGGCCAGGCACTCCGACGATCAAGTCAGTACACGACGGTGACGATGGAAAGCAATAGAACAGTAGGAAAATTGCACTCTTGCGCGTACCTCAGAAATGCGAAATGGGAGGTATTTATATGACCGGGGAAGCTGACAGGTTTTGCCCCGTACCCCCCTTGCCGCTATGTGGAAAGGGCCAGGTAATGCATGCCCAAGGATGGCAGGGTAAAATAGCGCATGCTCTATTAAGGAAAGGGGCACTGTCAACTTAAGGATGGCGTCGTTGGACGCCGCTCGACCTGACACCAAAGCAAGTGGTCGAGGTATGGGGACCAAGTGTGGCAGGCGAATCAGTACTCAGGCGAGATATCCGCCGCTGGGGACCGGAACGGCTCAGGTCCTGCGCCGACCTTGTACCATGTCTAGTAGTCTGCTGTCAGGGAGTGGTTGTGCCGACTGGGACACTGAGTAAGGAGGCCGGCTGAGGGCCAATGAGGGTGCCGACTGGGGCACTGAGTGAGGAGGCCGGCTGAGGGCCTATGAGGGTGCCGACTGGGGCACTGAGGGGATCACTTCTCCAGTCCAAGCTTGTCTGACTCAGTAGAACGCTATTATAGGCATGTATGGGCCTTGATACGGAAACCCAGGGGGCCTAAGTCCACGTGCCTCTTATCCGGCGGGATCGTCCAGATCAACAGCCACTCTTCTTGACTGAGCGCAAGGCTACCGGGCCAGGCTACACGCAAGCTGGCCCGGGATCATAAGCATCTCCCTCAAGTCTAGTCGAAGGAGGTACGTAGTCCGACTGACTGGACCTCAAGTCTGGTCCGAGCCTGGCGCGCCCATCGGGAGGGCTGACCGTCATCTATTGCGACATTTCTAGTGCACCCGTATTCCGTCGCCTCAAGGATTGCCCGAGTCTGATCGGACGGCTTCAGCTAGATCACACGTTTCGTCTAACCGCTCATCAGACGACTGGCACTCCTCGCCTGCTTCTTTAAAGCGGGACACCCCACCTGCCCGCTTCTTCTTCACGCATTCGAAGCTGTCCTTGGTCCTCCGCCGCCTCAAGCATCCTTAGGGTTGCGGCTCTGCCTTGACTTTCCCTCGGCGACTCCTTCTCATCGGTTAGCCTCTCTCCTCCACCTTCTCCGATGGCCTCCTCCTCTTCGTCTCCATCTCCGCCTCAGCCTTGGTATTCCACACTGATCACCACCCTTACCACCCATGACTTGCTCCAAATACACTCGGATTTCCTATTCCCTGCCGATCTTCACCCGCTTCTTCCCAAATCACACGAGCGCCCGAACTCCGCCCCCTTGGGCTACATTACCTTGTCCCGGGACCATCTTCAAGCTGGCCTTCGTTTCCCCGTCCACCCTTTCATTGCTGTCGTCTGCGAGTATTTCCAGATTCCCCTATCTCAACTAGCTCCCAATGCCATACGTATGATATGTGGCTCAGCCATCGTTTTTTCCCTTCTCGAGATTCCCCTGATACCCGAGAACTTTCACTACTTTTACCCCAAGCAGCAGGAAGTGGGTGACTTCTTTTTCCAGGCCCGAGCCAAAACCTCCTTTCTCCTGAATCTGCCTACTTCAAACAAGGGCTGGAAGGAGCGTTACTTCTTCATTGGGCCAATTGCCGACCCGAGCTGGCCTACCACCTGGGTCGAGGGGCTTCCCGTTTCTGAGACTCTCCCCCGACACTATCGTACTTCCGCCGCTTATTTGGAGGTCATTGCTGAACTGGAGGGCCGACACTTCCACGGCGGGCTTTTGCTAAAGGAGGGGATTCTTTCCACCTTCGGTCTCAGCCCGAGCCCCGCCCCTCCGCTACCTAACGCAGGTAAGTCTTCCGATGACTGTCAAGTACCTCGCTTGGCCTTGCATGAGCCTGTTTTGCTTTCGCAGTTTCCCTACTGCTAGCTACGACCCTGAAGAAAGGATTCAGGCTAGAGAGGGCCGAGCTACGGGCGCGGGTTGCCTCTGAGTTAGCGGTTAGAGAAGGCACGACGGCAGAGGTTACCCCCACCAACCCGACCCCGACCGCACAGGAGTCGGTTCCTACTACCTCCGAGGCCGCTCCGTCCGCAGCTGCCCCCGCCCCCCCCCCCCCCCCCACGACGGCGAGCCTCCTCGCCCACAAGTGGTCTGTGCCGCCCCTCTTCCAGTAAACACATGGAGAAAAAGAAAAAGAGGGCGGCTCCCGACTCAGAAACACGCTCTGCCTCTTTGGGGAAGAAAAAGAGAAGGAGAGCAACTCTTGAGCCAGAGGCTGGCTCTGCTTCTTGGGCCGTTGTTCCGTACGTGGCCCCTACCGCGGACTTTCTATCCGCCGCCCCTGCTATAGATTCTCCAGTTGGCCAGCCGGCCATCACCCACGCCATTGCCCCTATCTCCGAGGCTTTGGTAGATCCTCCCATCAGCCTGTCACCCGTTAACCCTTCTGCACTTCCCATACTTCGGACGCCTTGATGTCTGACCCCTCCGGGGCTCCTTCCGCAGAGGGCCCGACGGAAGACCAAGTGATGCATCTCTTGGTGCCCTCCCAGGCGGACCGTTGCCTCAAAATGCCTTCGGGCGAGCTGCCCGAGCACCACCAGGATCTGCGCTTGTACGGGGCAGTAGCTGATCGCTACGCCCAAGGACTAGAGGAATCCTACTTTCGGGGCTCTCGCAATAAAACCGATGCCTTTTTCCTTAAGGTCACTCAGGTATGTACAGCTGACTTAGGCCTTATATTGCATTTTTCACTTCAGGCTCCATGGAATGACATTTCTCCGGCAGTTTGTTGGAGATTGCCACGGTATCTCCATGTCGCTCCTAGCCCAGAACTCAGCACGGGCTAAGGCCGAGAGGGAGGTGCAACGTTTGCGGACGCAGCTGGCGCACTCCCAATTAGTTGCTGACGAGCCGACACTGAACCGCCTACGAGAGGAGGTTCAAGACCTGCAGGATCAGCTGCCCCAGTCGGGGGAACAACTCGAAGTGGCGCGCGGTCAACTTGAGACAGCGCAGCAAGCCACTTCCCGAGCAAACATCAGGCTTTCTACCTTGAAGCACGCCGAGCGAAAAGCGCAAGCCCTGCAAGAGGATGCCCGGGCCGAGTCGACCCGGGCGAAGTCTGACCTCCAGAAGGCATTAGCTGCACTTGACTCTCTTCGGGCCCAACTGAACACCAAAGAGGCTGCTGCTTTGGCCCAGTCGCAAAGGATAATCGAGCTATTCGGGGAGCTCTCCTCCCAAGAGCAGTTGCTGCATGCTCAAGAGGAGGAGCTTGGGTGATTTCGAAAGGAAAGGTCAGAGTGGGAAGCGGCCAAGTCCGAGTAACGACACTCTGAGCCTAAAAGGAGGCCGAAGAATCCCGACGGGAGCAATACAGGCTTGAGTGCATCAACGACTCTGCTCACAAGGCCGACATTGCAAAACGGTTCATGGATGTCCTGGAGCCGCAAGGGCTGAACATAGTCCGCCGACTTAGGTCTGGCGGGTATTTGTCTCCCGATGTGCCTCCCACAGCCGTGAGCCTTGAGGACATGTGCGAGGACTTGCCTAGCGTGACCGACGAGCCCTTCCAGTGAAGGTTAAACCGTTTGTATCTTTTGCTTCTCCTCCTTGCGCACTTGAGCGGGTGAAAGGTCCGGATTGATGTACTATCTGCGCCTTGTTGATTAGAACCTCTTCATTTCCCTCTCAAAGTAGTTAAGGCATGGACCATTACTGATCTCCAAGGCTTCCGACCGAAGTGTCCTGATCAGGGCGCTTCCTCACATGGTGCAGCCCATCAAACTAGCGGAGTCAGAACCGCTTATTCGGGTTTGACCACTTGGTTGGGTCGAGAACCAAGAACCACGAGTTGCCATGCGCCCAGCCAAGCTCAAAGCCTAAGGATTGGAGGGAGCTTGCTCATTTATGAGAATCTCCGTGCGCCTGTCCCCTCGAGGCGATTCGTATCTCCATCTCTGACGCCTGCTTTAATGGGCGATGGAACAGGGCTTGAGTGATGCGACGCATCGGCTGGCGAAACGTCCATCATTAGTCATAAGCGCCTTGGGCAGCGAACAACCCTTTTTCATTTGCTCTGGATCTACCACTTCTTCACGCCTTCCCCTCGTGCGCCTGACCGTTCGATCATTCGGCTTACCGAGGTCCTTCGCGAACGGCTGCGATACGTTCCCTCCTCCTATACATAGGCGACCTCTGCCACCGCTTCCAGAGAAAACTTCGCGAAACCGAATTCCTTGTTCATCTCCTCCGTCATGGCTACCGATTCCTCTGAAGAAGTTCCTCTTCTCTGGGAGGACCTATGCGCTCTTTCGGACGACTCGCATTCCTCTTCCGCGGAGGAGATTGACCAGGAGTATCTTGAAATGATGCCTCCTCCTGATTCACCCCTCTCGCCTCAGCCATTCAGACCCACCTTTTCCCTTGCGAAGGTACTTCACATAAGGGGAAAGGGCCCTGAAAACGAGCTCCTCCCTCTGCAAGGGAGTCTTGATACGAGTGGCTCTTCACTGAAAACTTGTCCTCAGGCGCTCGTTCGGCTGACCTTTCATCTTCATATGCACTCCTACTCTTCCCCGCCGAGCGAAGCGGGCCAGGGTGCCGGCTTCTGCAGAACTTGCTGCCGCGGCACCCTCATCTTCCCGTGTCACTCCCTTCCTGGGCACACTCCCCTTCCGCTCGGCCCCGAGGTATCGCCTTCTCCAGCACCTCCCGAGCTTGCCTCTTCGCTTTCTCCAGCCCTCTGTGCTTGTCCCTTCTCCATCGAGAAGTTCCTCTCAGGCGCTCCTTTAACTTCGCTGAGGAGGGTTTGGGGCTTGCGCCTGCGGGGGCTCCGAAGGGAGGTGTTCATGCTGTCCTTCGTCATTCAACTCGTCGTGTTTCTATATGCCGACCGGCTGGCCCTACTTGCTTGATGAATGTTGGAGGGGGTACTATCATATGCCCCCTATCAAAGCAAAAGCTAGGCCTGGGAGGCTCATTTTTTGCATGCTCCTTGCCCCTTTGCAAACTATGGGTCTCCGTGGGTGAGCCCGCTACAGCCGGCTCTCCTGGGCCAGTCTCTCCGCCTGCTCCCACCCCCGGACACCATCTAATGACTCGTGTTCAAGTGATGGTCCGGAAGGGAAGTCTGCAAACTTTGTCCATCCGAGAGTCTGGAAACTTTGCTCTGGCGCAAGCTCTTAGGCCCGACCCGCAAAACTTTAGCCTACGGAAGGTGTTGTTTTTATCCTTCTTTTCTTCTGCGTCTGATTTTTTCCTTCTCTTGCTGACAGACAGTGCCACCCGCTTGGATTTCGGGGGAGTGGTCTGCGCTCAGAGCACAACCTTTCGAAGCACAACATCTCATCTCTATCTTGCAGTGCGGGCCGATCTGAGGGCCAAAGAGGCGGAGCGGGCCGCTAGTGTTGCGGAGCTCAGTGAGCTAAAGCAGAAGTACGAGGTTCAAACATCTGTGCTGAAGGCCGTCCAGCGGCGCATTCAGCATCTCAAAGGCTACACTGACTCCTTGCTCCAAGGTCGGGCCCCGAAGAAGACCGACCGAGCTTCGTGAGTGAGGGTCGGGCATTACTGAGACCCGATCGCTTTTGCTCTGATTAACCAAAGAGGGATTAAGCCTCTACTTTGTAATTGCCCTGGATAATAAAGTGCTACTTTTTTGTATATGTGTGCTGTTTGTGAGTCAGTAATCTGAACGACGTGAGTAACTGGCACGAGGGTTTAAGCCTCGCCCGCTCTTGGTGTTTATGATCATTGCGGTCATTAGGTTTTCCCTCTGCGGGAGTTGCCCTAACCGGAGGATGTTGTGCTCCCGTGTCGGGACGAGGTACTTTCAAGCGTAATGCGAGGTGTGGTTCGAGGCGAAGGGGACACCTAAGTGTCGATTGAGGAACATAATCATTATCCAAGGCCATTTGCAACGCCATGGCCGGACCGCAGATTTTGAGCGGCCCTGTCGGGCCTCGCGTCTTATGATTACGCTTGACCTAGGAAACACCCGAGCCGGGGAGATGTTGACAGAGTGTTTCTTGTCTTGTACTTCAAGAATTTTACCCCCTTGGTTGGCTAATAAGAGGGGGGCCTGGATTGCCCGACGCTTGGTCAAGAGCCAAGCCGGAGGGGTAACGCGACTCGCTAAAAGATGGGAGTTCGACCACGCCTCAGGCCAACTCTTAGGAGCGTGAGCCGTCACGCGTCTGATCGGAGCCATGGAGCTGAATGGGGCGTAGAAGCTGACGTACTTATAACTTGCTGGCGATGCAAGAGTTTGCACACACGGTTGGGCAGAACTCAGGGAACGTGGGACGCCACGCATCTTACTGAGCGGCCGAGCCACGGGAACAATGGCACACACGGTCAGGCAGGCTGAACCGCGGGATAATAGCACACACAGTCGGGCAAGACTCAGGGAGCGTGGGACGCCACGCGTCTTACTGAGCAGCCGAGCTGCGGGAAAGCACACACGGTCAGGCAGGCTGAACCGCGGGAATTTGGCGCACACAGTCGGGCAAGACTCAGGGAGCGTGGGACGCCACGCGTCTTACTGAGCAGTCGAGCTGCGGGAAAGCACACACGGTCAGGCAGGCTGAACCGCGGGAATTTGGTGCACACAGTCGGGCAAGACTCAGGGATCGTGGGACGCCACGCGTCTTACTGAGCAGCCGAGCTGCGGGAAAGCACACACGGTCAGGCAGGCTGAACCGCGGGAATTTGGCGCACACAGTCGGGCAAGACTCAGGGAGCGTGGGACGCCACGCGTCTTACTGAGCAGCCGAGCTGCGGGAAAGCACACACGGTCAGGCAGGCTGAACCGCGGGAATTTAGCGCACACAGTCGGGCAAGACTCAGGGAGCGTGGGACGCCACGCGTCTTACTGAGCAGCCGAGCTGCGGGAAAGCACACACGGTCAGGCAGGCTGAACCGCGGGAATTTGGCGCACACAGTCGGGCAAGACTCAGGGAGCGTGGGACGCCACGCGTCTTACTGAGCAGCCGAGCTGCGGGAAAGCACACACGGTCAGGCAGGCTGAACCGCGGGAATTTGGCGCACACAGTCGGGCAAGACTCAGGGAGCGTGGGACGCCACGCGTCTTACTGAGCAGCCGAGCTGCGGGAAAGCACACACGGTTAGGCAGGCTGAACCGCGGGAATTTGGCGCACACAGTCGGGCAAGACTCAGGGAGCGTGGGACGCCACGCGTCTTACTGAGCAGCCGAGCTGCGGGAAAGCACACACGGTCAGGCAGGCTGAACCGCGGGAATTTAGCGCACACAGTCGGGCAAGACTCAGGGAGCGTGGGACGCCACGCGTCTTACTGAGCAGCCGAGCTGCGGGAAAGCACACACGGTCAGGCAGGTGAACCGCGGGAATTTGGCGCACACAGTCGGGCAAGACTCAGGGAGCGTGGGACGCCACGCGTCTTACTGAGCGCCGAGCTGCGGGAAAGTACACACGGTCAGGCAGGCTGAACCGCGGGAATTTAGCGCACACAGTCGGGCAAGACTCAGGGAGCGTGGGACGCCACACGTCTTATTGAGCAGCCGAGCTGCGGGAAAGCACACACGGTCAGGCAGGCTGAACCGCGGGAATTTAGCGCACACAGTCGGGCAAGACTCAGGGAGCGTGTGATGCCACGCGTCTTACTGAGCAGCCGAGCTGCGAGAAATTTGGCTCGAGAGCCTGGCACATTCGCAAGCGAGGTAAGGACCATATGCCTTCACTTGTCAGACGTGTTTTACATTTACATCCTCATTTGTCACTCAGCAGCTCGATAAGGTTGAAGGTGGACCGCACTCCATGGTCGATCCAACCTTTTTCCCTTCTCATTCTCTAAGTAGTACACCCCTGAAGAAAGCTTTTGCACGATCTTGAAAGGTCCTCCCCACTGCGGCTCCAGCTTGCCTACGTCCCCCACCGGCTTAATTCTTTTCCAGACAAGGTCTCCTACTTCAAATGCTCTGGGTAGCACTCTTCGGTCGTACTGTTGCTTCATCCTCCGCCTGTATGCGAACATTCGAGCTGCTGCTTTATCACGAATTTCATTAACCAGGTCTAGCTCCAGCCGCCGTCTCTCCGGATTATCTTCATCATATGCTGCCCTTCGATCCGACTCGCACCCGACCTCGACCGGGATTACTGCCTCAGTTCCATAAACCAACTGGAAAGGTGTGCATCCGGTTGTTTCTTTGATAGTGGTGCGCAAGGCCCATAGGATGCTCGGGAGCTCCTCCACCCTGGTTCCGCCAACGTGGTCGAGCTTGGTCTTCAACCCCCTGAGAATCTCCCGATTGGCCACTTCCGCCTGGCCATTGCTCTGAGGATAGGCTACAGAAGTAAACGCCTGCTTGATGCCGTATTTGGCACATCATTCCCGTATCTTCCTGCCCTGGCACTGTCTCCCATTATCTGAGACAATCTTGTGTGGGATCCCATACGACATAGTATGTCTCGCCACAAGAACCTCTTTACCGCCTGCTCGGTGATGTGCGCCAGAGCCTCCGCCTCTATCCACTTGGAAAAATAATCGACTGCCACCAGCAAGTATTTCTTCTGAGCGGCGGCAGTAGGGAATGGCCCCACGATATCCATGCCCCACTGGTCAAAAGGGCAAGAGACAACTGACGCCTTCATGACTCCCGTGGGCCGGTGCGGTAAGCAGTGGTGTCTCTGGCAAGACAGACACTTGGCCACCAGCTCATTGGCATCTTCCTGCAAGGTGGGCCAATAATATCCTGACATTATTGCCTTCCGAGCGTCGCACGAGCACCCGCATGGTGTCCACAGATCCCAGATGAATCTCCCTCAAGACATAATCAGCATCTTCTTCATTCAGGCATTTAAGGAGAGGTCCGAGAAAATGATCTTTTATAAAGGGTGTCGCCGACCATGGTGAATCTGGACGCATGCTTCTTGAGCCATCGAGCCTCATCCTGGTTGGCTGGTAAGGTGCCCCGAGTGAGGTAGGTGATGACCGGGGCTCGCCAGTCAGATCCCAGCTCCAGGTCAGCCTGTCTTTCTATCTGCATGATTAGCAGAGCGGGGCCGCTAGCCTGGGGGAGTACCCACGAGCCGACCGAACTAGCTAGCTTAGCCAACTCATCCGCCTTGAAGTTCTCCTCCCGTGGAATCTTCCTCACTTGCACCTCTTTGAATTCGGCTTTGAGCTTCTCATAGGCTTCTATGAAAGCCTGCAGCCGATCACTGTTGACCTCAAACTTTCCCGCTACTTGTTGTGTGACTAGTTGAGAATCCGAGTAGAGCATTACTCGGGCCGCCCCTACATGCTTAGCGGCTTGCAACCCAGCTATGAGGGCTTCATACTCGGCTTCATTATTGGTGGCCTTATATTCTAGTCGCACGGACATGTGCATTTTTTCTCCATTGGGGGAGACCATTAGAATACCAATTCCACTTCCCGACCGGGCGGACGAGCCATCCACATATATCTGCCACGCCTCTTCGATCTCGTCCGAATGTAGCTCACTTAGGAAGTCAGCTAGGGCTTGAGCCTTGATGGCCGATCGAGGCTGATACTGGATGTCATACTCACTCAGCTCTGTAGTCCACTTGATCAGCCGTCCGGATGCTTCAGGGTTTGAGGCCACTCGGCCCAGATTACTGTTTGTCAAAACCACGATAGGATGCGCCAAGAAATAAGGGCGAAGCCTTCGAGCACCCAACAACAGCACATACATCAACCTTTCGAGTGTCGTGTAGCGGCACTCGGCTCCCTTTAATAAATGAGCGAAGAAGTACACTGGCTGCTGCTCGGCCACTTCCTGCTTAATCAAGACTAGGCTGACCGAGTCAGCTGATGCGGCCAAATATACATATAACGTCTCTCCTACCTCCGGTTTGGCCAGCACAGGCAGTTCAGCAAGGTAATTCTTCAGCTCTTCGAATGCCTTGTCACAGTCGGCATCCCATTGGAACTTGGTGGCTTTGCGGAGGGTTTTGAAGAAAGGTAACCCTCGCTCTGCCGACTGGGAGATGAATCGAGACAGGGCCGTGATTCGCCCTGCAAGCCGCTGAGCTTCTCGCAGATTTCTGGGCGGAGGCATATCCAGCAGGGCCTTGACCTTTCCCGGGTTGGCTTCTATGCCCCGCTCAGTCACAATATAGCCCAGGAACTTTCCCCTCCTAGCACCGAAGAGGCACTTAGCTGGATTCAGCTTGAGCCCATACCTTCGTAATGTCTGGCAGGTCTCCTCGACGTCCGCCACTAGGTCCTCGGCACGAACCGATTTGATGAGGATGTCATCGACATACACTTCACATTTCTCCCGATCTGGGACCGGAAGACCTTATTCATCATCCGCTGGTAGGTAGCTCCAGCGTTCTTCAATCCGAATGGCATGATGGTGTAGCAATAAGTACCGTCCGCCGTGATAAAACTGACTTTTTCTTGATCCTCGGCTGCCAGGGGCACTTGATGATACCCCTGGTAGGCATCTAACATGGAGATGAACTCGCTGCCTGCCGTCGAGTCCACCATCTGATCAATCCGGGGCAGAGGATAGCAATCCTTCGGGCAGGCCTTGTTCAGATCCCGAAAGTCAATGCAGATTCGCCATCTGTTATCCGGCTTGGGCACCAGCACTACGTTAGCTAGCCAGGACGGGAACTGCACCTCTCTGATGTGCCCAGCCTCCGTCAGTCGCTCGATCTCCGCCCTGATCGCCTTATTCTGCTCGGTGCTAAAGTCCCTCTTTCTTTGTTTCACAGGCCGAGCGTGGGGGTAGACGTGGAGGTGGTGTTCTGCAACCTCCGGCCGGACGCCTCTCAACTCCTTGACGGTCCAGGCGAAGACATCGTGATTGCGAGCCAAGCATTCTAGCAGGGGCCCCCTCAGCTCCTCTGGCAGTCCTGCCGCAATCTTGACTCGGGACTCCTCCTGGTTAGGGAGGAGCTGCACTTCTTCCTTATCTTCCTGCAACTCGGACCAATGAGAGGCTTGGACCATGTTGCACTCAGGGAAAGGACGGGGGGCCTTGCGACTGTCTACGCGAACATCGTCCGCGTAGCACCTTCGGGCTATCTTCTGGTCGCCCCTGACCTCTCCCACCTGGTCCCCGACCGGGAACTTAACCTTCAGGTAGAAGGTGGAGGCGACGGCCCGGAACTCATTGAGGGCAGGGCGGCCCAGGATGGCGTTGTAGGACGAAGGGGCGTCCACCACCAGAAAGGTGGACCACCGAGTCCTCTTCAAAGGCTCCTCGCCCAGAGAGACGGCCAAGCGAATCTGGCCAACGGGATGTACCATATTCCCCGTGAAGCCGAACAACGGGGTCGCCACTAGCTCCAACTGGGACTTTTCAATTTGGAGCTGGTCAAACGCCCTCTTGTAGAGTATGTTGACCGAGCTGCCTGTGTCCACGATGTGCGGTGGACTTGATAATTTGCGATGACGGCCGAAATGACCAGCGCGTCATCGTGGGGAACTTCCAACCCCTGAAGATCTTGGGGCCCGAAGCTGATTTGTGACCCCTCCGCTTGAGCCACACTTGTGCCAACCTGGTGGATCTCCAGTCGGCGCGCCTGGGCTTTCCGGGCCCGGTGGGAGTCTCCTCCCGTCGGGCCGCTCGAGATGACGTGCACGCCGCCTCGAACGACATTTTGCTGGTTGGCCCGCTCTTCTTCCGTCTCTTCTTCCACCGCTCGGTTCCCTTGGGGGAACAGATTTCGAGCGGTCGGCGGGTTCTCTCGCAGTTCCTCGGCCATCGGGTCGGCATTTGGGCCGCCTCGGCCGGCTCCCCGTCCGGGAGGTGTTTGTCGTCCCCGACCTCTGGGGGCCTGAGCCCGACCACGCCCGGCTTGTCGGCACTCCTCCGTGGCGTGCCCGTGACTTTGGTGGAAGCTGCAGTATGGCCTCCACCGGGCAGGGAAGCATCCCTGGGCCACCTGTTGCACGTGGCGTCTTTCCATGCTCGCATGCTCGGCGAGACCCCGAGGGCTACGAATGGGTCCTCCCGAAGGCCTGGCAGTGTGAACAGGAGGGGGAGGCGCTGGGGCCGTCGATTCCTTGCGCCGAGCCGCCTGTGCCTCCTCGACGTTGACATACTTGTCAGCCTTCCCAAGAAGGCTGTCGAAGTCCTTCGGGGGCTTCCTGATCAGCGAGCGAAAAAACTCTCCCTCCTGCAGACCCTGGGAGAATGCACTTACCATGACTTCCTGCGTGGCGGTTGGCACGTCCATTGCCAACTCATTAAACCTCCGGATGTAAGCCCGAAGTGTTTCTTTAGGCCCTTGCTTCAGGGCGAACAGGTTGAGGCTCGTCTTGTGGTGCCTCCGGCTGCTAGCAAAGTGCTGTAGGAACACCTTCTTGAACTTTTCAAAGTTCGTGATCGACCCATCCAGGAGCCGGTCAAACCATCTCTGGGCTGCACCAGAGAGTGTGGTTAGGAAGGCTCGGCACTTAACGCCTTCCGGGTACTGCTGAAGCATGACAGCACTCTCGAACTTCATCAAGTGCTCCTCCGGATCCGTAGTTCCCACGTACTCAGGGATGGTGAAGAAACGCAGGTGATGAGGCACGGGATCCTCCAAGATCCAAGGAGCGAAAGGGCTGCGTACCGACATAGCCGATGTAGGGTCTGCCGGGGCTTTTCCTTTGTCCGGTTGCCTCCCACGCACCGGGTTAGAGACTGATGCTGCGGCCGATACCGAGTGAGCATCGTCGAATTGCTCCTGGGGGACCACTGCCGGGGGAGGGGCGAGACCATCCTCGGGCATGGCAGGTTTGCCTTGCCCTCCCGAGGCGCGACGCGCCGCCGGCTCTGGGCCCTGAGGCCTTTGGCTGGTAGCTTGGGAGGGCCTTTGAGAGGCCCTCTGCTGAGCCCGCGTAGCCATGAGTACCTCGTACTCCCCTCGAGAGATATCCATGTTGATATCATAAGGTTCGTCCATCTTCACTTCCGATCAGGCTGCTGGAGTCCCTCCTTCTAGCGCCAAATTTGATCCTGTCGCGAAGTGAGTCAGACGCACCTACAGCCGGACGAATCTCCGAGGGGGGCGAGGTCGCTGAGGTGGCGCAGCGAGCGGGGTAGCTCCCTACCTGCAAGACAGAGACCGTTAGAACCCGCCGGGAAAAGTCCCCGGCCAGGCACTCTGACGGTCAAGTCAGTACACGACGGTGGTGATGGAAAGCAATAGAACAGTATGAGAATTGCACTATCGCGCGTACCTGGGAAATGTGGAGTGAGAAGTATATGTAGCCGGGGAAGCTGACAGGTTTTACCTCACCTGCCACCCGCTGTCGCGTAGTGAGGACAGGGTAATGTGCGTCCAGGGGTGGCAGGGCAAAGTGACACATGCTGTATTAAGGAAAGAGGCCCTGTCAACTTAAGAGTTGGCGCCGTTGGACGCCGCTCGGTCTGACATCCGGGCATGTGGTCGAGATACGGGGGACAAGATGTGTCAGGCATATCAATACCTCGGCGAAATATCCGCCGTTGGCGGCCAGGGCGACCAGGGTCCCGCGCCAACCCCGTACAGCTTCTGGTAACCCGATGTCAGGGAGTGGTTGTGCCGACTGGGGGCACGGAAATGAGGTAAGGAGGCCGGCTGAGGGCCTATGAGGGTGCCGACTGGGGGCACAGAGGTAAGGAGGCCGATGTGGGCCTATGAGGGTGCCGACTGGGGGCATAGAGGGGATAACTCCTCCAGTCCGAGCTTATCTGACTCAGTAGAACGCTATTATAGGCCTGTATGGGCCTTGACACGGAAACCCAGGGGGCCTAAGCCCGTGCGCCTCTTATCCAGCGGGATCGTCCAGATCAATAGCCACTTTTCCTGACTGAGCGCCAGGCTGCCGGGCCAGGCTACACGCAAGCTGGCCCGGGATCAATTTAAATGAACAGTATGTAATATATGTTTGTCGTCGTTTTAGAAATCAAGGTAAGTAGAGCTTGGTATTAGCTTGAGCGGGTGTACAACTTGGGTGATGTAGTACGAAACTTTATTTCATGGTCTCACCCATTGTCTCAACTTATATTATATATTTTTATTAAGTACATGTACTCTAAATTTCTAAATTGGATCACGTGCTCCTATCAGTCCAACATCCCTGCTCTGATACCTTATCTTGATTGATTAATTAATTAATTAATGATAATATTAATATGAATTAATTAATAAGTTTATTAATTAAATCATAGATCAGGTTAATTTAGAAATTAACCTAAATAACTTAATTGTGACAGTTAGATTAAAAAAAAACGTATTATGGTTTATGGATTAATTAAATATATATTATAGTTATGATTTATTCTAATCATATTTAGTATCTTGTTTAACTAATTTAGTAACCTTTATAAATAACTAAACTATGTCCTTGATACAAGACCTTGACTTTGGACTCGCACGGTTGATTGTGCTAGGTTCTCTTCGTTTACGGACTTCTCTATGTGAGATAGGTACATTTTGACTTATCTCTGTAGATACTGTCAGGTTTTTATACATGATTTATTTTATTGATAGTAGTAGAATTTACCTTTATTTATCTCTTGTTTATCCTGTTTGATACTTATTACTTGACCCTTTGACATACTTAAAGTTTATTTTCAATACAGTTTCTATGTTTGATACTCTTACGTGTGCATACGAATATTTGCATGTTATATACTTGACATTTATTGATATATAGTATTATTACATGCCTAGTAGGTTATTTGTAGGTTATGATTTATGTTTCAGACCTGTACATGTTAAATTGAGATTTGCTTGATGGGTGTTGCGTATGTTAGCGTCATGCACCATCTTTGCATTATTGCATAACTGACGATCCGTGACTCCCTTATGATTGAGATGGATCGTCAATCATATCACGATCTGCACACACTGTCACTCATGGGTTAGTGGTACTATCAGGAGGGTGTGTGTAGTTACTTTGTCAAGGCTTTGCTCGACCGCTCATGAGTAGTGGTTCCCGCAGCGTGATAACAGATAGTGATCCCTCCTCTTTTCCATAATATGGGAAGCAGTGATGGCAGAGTGAATGCAGTTGTCATAGCCCTATCGACTCGACGTCACCCATGATTGGTGACGGTGGCTGACTGGCGTCAAGGGTGACCATGTCATTGTATCATGTGCACAATTGCATAGATTGTATTTGTTGCACTTGTTTGAGCTATGATTGCTACATTTGGATAACGTGCACATACATGAGGTATTTTATTTGCTTATGGTCTGGTGACCATTCAGGTTCGAGGATTTATGACCTTCATATCCTGCAGATGAGTTTGATATGAATATGTACTTGCATGCAGAATACCGATTATGTATTCTGATTTTTTCTATGAGATTGTATCTGCTTACTTTTGTATTACTGTTGTATGACCTTTTACAGCCATGCATATGTTGACGGTGATCGTTGGTTGGCAAGAGGGGGTGAATTGCCCCTGAAAATAAAAATTTAAATCTTTTATTTATCTTTAATAAAGATGTTAGTTAAATCAAATAGAAATAAATAACATAAAACATTGAGTAAATTGTGAAGAAAGAGGCAACCAGATTTTATTTGGTTTGCAACCGGGGAGGTTGCTAATCCAAGGCGGAATGTGACTCGATTTTCTTGAATAAAACTCCTTCTGGTGGAGAAACCTCTTACACATGGAAAACTTAGAAAAAGAAAGAAAAACTACATAGAATTAGTTTGCTAATGCTTGAATTGAATGAGTGAATTGAAACTAAATTCTAGGGGCCTATTTATAGCCTCGGATAAACTTATCCTTTTGTTGATGTGATACTACTGGGGCGCCTGAGTGCTCCAAGGCACCGAACACGTGGCCTGAGAGTTATCCGCAGTGCAATGATCGTAAATGGCTAGCTTTGTTGATAAAATAACCTCTCGGGCGCGCGTATGCATACGGGCGCCCGAGATTGGTTTAGGTCAGCAGTTGCTGACCAATCTCTAGTGTGATTTCTGGTCTTCTTGGGTGATTTTTGGCCAACTGGAGTTAGGCTCACCCGAACCTAAGTCCGGCCTTTCGTCCCTTGAGCGTCCTTCCTCCCTGCTTCTCCTCCCTCAGACGCCGTGTGCGTCCTTCTCGCTCCATTGACGTACTCTTTCGCAGGGCTCCACGTCCTTTGGATGCGCCGAGCCTGTCAGCTCCCTTTCCGTGCCATCCTTCTTAACCGCTGCATCTTTCGCTCGACTTCATGCGCTCCTAAGTTCCTGCACACTTAAACACAGGGATTAAAAATACCAAGACCTAACTTGACTCGATTGATCACATCAAAATCAACCTGGGGTACTTGCATATCTATCTGTTTATATACTCATGGAGCCCCCTGGACTCACAATTGTTTGCTTATTTTTTCTTTTTTAGGTTGACGCCGCCAGGAGAGCCCAATAGTCAGTCCCGCTTACCGTATACTAGTTTCGTTTTGTCTCACATTTTCCTTTAGTTATGGTTGGGATGTACTTTTATTTTATATATATTTTGTGGACTTATGCATGTTATGGATTTATGTATTTGCATTATCGGTCTACTCAAAGGGCACTTTGGAGTTCGGTTTTATAGTAATCACAACGGTATACGTTTTGGTGTTGGTGATGGATATTTATTTCATTTCTTTATTTGTTATTGACTATATTATTGGATGAAATATGTGTGGAGACCATCAAGGTAATATTATATATATACAAGATTCATATTGTCTATCATGCAGGGAAGGTGTTGTCCGATTTTCGTCGGACGTGCGGCTCCTTGGGGCGTGATACAACCCTACCCACTCGGCCGCACAGATGTGATATGATAATTGTTAGATTGGTGTATAGGGGTGACATGTCATTGCATCATGTGCATATATGCATCGTGCATTTTGCTTATGCTTGTTGTATTTGTTTGAGCTATGATTGCTGCATTTGATTGTCATGTATATATAAATTGTGATTTGCATTAGTTATATGATCTGGATCTTCTTAGTAGTACAAGCAGACTTATTGATATATCATGTTGATTTTTTTATCATGCCACTGCATGTTATACTGATTTCAGATATGTATATTCATATAGTTATTATCTTCAAATTTTGCTCTATTTCGAGATTGTATACTATTAGTTCTTCCTGCTTGTTATATCCTGTTTATACCATGTATTTATCCTTTTGTTATACTCGCAGAGTCTGTCCGGTCTCACCACCCCTTATTTTTTGTTTCAGGTAGCTGATGGTTGCAACTCGTACTGCTAGGAGAATATCCATTTGCCAGCCCTACGACATCGAGTTTTATTAGTTGTTTCATAGTTTTCTTTGGTGGATTTATCTTTGTTCTGTCTTTTTTGGACTTATATTTATTTCTGGTGGAATCTGAATTGAGTACATGTTATGTGATGTAAGATTGGAATTTATAGTTATATTCGGAGAACACACTTTTGGTAAGTCATGGTAAATTTGTTGAGGTTATATATAGTCTTTCTTAGTTATACTATGTGGTTGTGGTGTTTTTTTTAACTTATGTTTATATTGCCAACTGTGTTGGCTATGTTAAATTTCCTGGATAGGATGGATATGTATATAAGTTTAGATTATCTGTCGTACGGGAGATGCTGTCCATTTTTCAACCAATCATGGGCCCTGGGGGCATGACAATTTATTTGGTATCAGATGGAGGTTTGCCTGATAACTTGGGTATTTATGGATTTTTACAAAGTTTATCTGATACTAATTTATTCGGTATCATAACGTCAGTTTTACGAGGTTTATTTGAGCTTTTCGAATTTTAACAGAGTCTATTTGATACCAATTCTTTATGGTATTAGATACCCCGGTTTGAGGTTAACTTGGGTATATGTTTGGATTTTTGCGGAGTTGTTTTCTTGATGTGGTTGTATTGGGATTTGGCGGCGATGGACTTCTACAGGCGATGAGCAAGTAAGTTGATATAACTCTAGTAGATATACATTTTAGTAATACATTTGGTTCTGTTAGCATGGATAACTCATGATACACTAGCCAGTGCACCGAGATGGGGTCTTGGACGACAACCATAGAGGACCATAGAGGATGATGGAGTTAGTGAGAGGCTCCAGTCAGGAGGCAAAATTTCCGAAGAGACTTGTCGGGGTGGAGCCGACTAGCTGGGTATAGGCTCACTATGACCTTTTGGGTGATTAGAGACCATACTATTGAGAGTACCTCCATTGTATTCGACAGTCGTTCCAGCAGTGTCACCACTGGTATCGACCTCCCTTGCAGGTTGGAATCTGGATAGAACTTGGATTCCGATATTGGTAGTGTCCGTGAAAGACCTTTTTACTAATGATAGCAGTAGTACTCAGCTCTCAAACATTCTAGTGGTTCAAGAATTTTCGCTCGTATTTCTGGAGGAATTGCCTGATTTGTCTCCCAGTAGGCAAATTGAGTTTATAATCGAGTTAATTTCAGGAATAGTGCCAACATCAAAGACTCCATATCATATGGTGCTTAAGAAGTTGAACGAGATGAAGATTCAGCTTCAGGAGTTGCTGGACAGAGGATTCATTCGTCCTAGTATTTCTCCATGGGGATCTTTTGTTTTGAAGAAGGATGGATCTCTGAGGTTGTGCATCAACTACATAGTTGAATGTAGTGACTATCAAGAAAAAGTACCCCTGCTATGTATTGAGGATTTATTTGATCAACTTAAGGATACATCATTATATTTCAAGATGGATCTGCGGTCTGGATATCATCACTTGAGAGTCGGAGACTCAGATATTTCGAAATAGCGTTCCACACTCGTTATGAACTCTTGTGTTTTTCGTAATGTTATTTGGGCTCACTAATACTCCAGCAGTGTTTATGGATCTTGAACCAGGTATTTCTAATGTATTTGGATCAATTCGTCATAGTTTTTATTAATGACATTTTGGTTTACTCCTATTCTGAGGAGGAACATGCATGCCATCTTTGCATCATTCTGGAGATTCTTTGATGAGAACAATTATATGAGAAATTTAGCAAATGTGCATTTTGGCTTTCTTCCATGGGTTTTCTAGGGCACGTCGTATCTAACAGAGGTATCTAAGTAGACCTACAGAAGATAGTGGTTCTCACCAGTTGGGAGCAGCCGAAGTCAGTGCATGAGGTTCGTAGTTTCCTAGGATCAGCTAGTTATTACTGATGATTCGTTGAGGGGTTTTCCAATATTGCCACACCGTTGACATGTCTGACTAGAAAGGGTGTGAAGTTTGTTTGGTCAGAGGCTTGCGACACCATCTTTTAGGTGCTAAAGCAGCAATTAGTGTCTGCACCTATTTTGGTGTTGCCTTCGGGAGGGGACAATTTTGTACTCTTCACCGATGACTTGTATCAGGGTTTGGGCACAGTATTAATGCAACACCGACGAGTAGTCTCTTATGCTTCTCGTCAGCTGAAGGAGCATGAGAAGAACTATCCGATCTATTTCCTAGAGCTTGCCACCATTATTTTGACCTTGAAGATATGGAGGCACCATCTATACGGCATCACGTTTGAGATTGTCACGAATCACAAGAGTCTCAAGTATCTATTCACTTAGAAGGAGTTAAATTTTTGTCAAAGGAGATGGATGGAGTTCCTAAAGGATTACAACTGCACCATTCGCTATCATCTAGGGAAAGATAATGTGGTAGCAGATGCATTGAATAGGAAATCCTGAGGTGTTCTTGTTTGCCACCGGGTTATGGTCACAGACTTTGTTCAAAGCTTCTCATAGTTGAGACTGGAGGAGTAGTGTTAGACTGAGAGAGGGTTATTGGTGACTATGATTGCTCGGTCATCGATCAGGAGGAGGATCAACGAGGCATAGGCTAGTGATCAACATCTATAGTTCCTCAATAGCCAAGTAGCTTTTGGTTAGCAGACTGAGTTTTCATGAGACGACGAGGACATCTTGTATTTTTGGGGCAAACTGTGCGTACCAGAGTCACATCCTATCCTGGAGGAGCTGCTATAGGAGGCTTATCATTCATGGTTCACTATTCATCTGGGCGGGACCTGTATGTACCGAGATTTGAGACGTTTCTACTAGTGGAACGTATAAAGAAAGACATCACGGATTTTGTAGCTAGATGTTTGATTTACCAGCAGGTGAAGGCCGAGCATTAGAGACCTATTGGATTACTTTAGAAGACCCCTATTCTTGAGTGGAAATGAGATCACATCACCATGGATTTTGTCGTAGGATAACCGAGGATCCAGAGAGGACACGACGCGATTTAGGTGATCATTGACCAATGTGTTGGTGCAAAATGCATCAGTGATGAACAACATCCTCTAGTATTTTGATATTTGACAATATACTAAAGTTAGTGACAATATATATGTTAGACAATATACTAAGGGTGGTCAAAGTGATCAAGGGTTAAATAAAAAAGGACCTTATGTTTGGTAGGGTAAACCCAAGTCTAATCAATTTGACAAAGGGGTTAGCCAAACAGGATCTGATGTTTGGCAGAATGAATATAACCCAGGGTTGGTTAGTTTGACCAAGGGATTAAACCAAACCGAACTTGAGGTTTGGGATTATATTTACCTGAAGGTTAGAAGAAGTCTAGTCAGGATCATGATGACTAGCAAAGGAGTGATTTTGGTGAAAGAAACCCTAGTGAGTGAAGCTAGGTGAAAGAAACCCTGGTGAGTGAAGTTGGGTCCTAGCAAGGGAAACTAGGTGGAAGAAATCCTAGTGAGTAAAGCTAGGTGGACTAAATCCTGGTGAGTGAAGCTGGGTCTTGGTGAGTGAAGCTAGGTGGACTAAACCCTGGTGAATGAAGCTGGGCACGAAGTCTTGGTCCGGGGGACTGAGCACTAAGTCCTGGTCAGGGATCGGGCAACGGAGTCTTAGTCGAGCGAGGATTGCGGACAGAAGTAGAGATGGGTCGAGGCCGGACGTCTCGAGATCCGAGTTCTCAGAGGCCGAACAAAAGTCCAGCTAAAAGTCCCGGTTGGCAAAAGCTTTAGTTGAGTGGGAATCGTGGACAGAAGTAGAGACGGGTCGAGGTCGGACGTCTCGAGATCCGGGTTCTCAGAGGCTAAGCAAAAGTCCAGCCGGTGGTCCCAGTTGGCAAAGGTAACTTCTCCAGGGTGGAGTAGGTAAGGATGCGTTCCCCGTGAAAGGAAACATTAGGCGTCAGTTCGACCTAGGGTTTTGGGTGAAATCCAAAGTCAAAACCAATCAAATAAGGCTAAGATTATTTGTGTTTTTGTCTTGTATTTGTTGTCTTGCAGGTACCTGAAGTTGGAGGCAAGATAGGAGAATAAACGCAGGAAAAACGGACCTGTGAAGAATGCTTCCTGGGCGCCTGACTTGAATCAGGCGCCTGTTGGGACCGGGTGCATGTCGACAAGGATACGAGTTCGTAAAATTTTAAATTTTTACGTGCAGTGGAAGAATTTGCATAAAATAATTTCCTAAATTATTTTAACTTCGTATCTAGCATGCAACCTTATAGGTGTTGACATAATCATAAAATAAAACTTGCAGAAAAGTAAACTAATTACCAAGTACCTCGCGTAACTCGAAGTAAGGACGAGATCCAACCGTAGCGTCCCTTGGAAGCTCCGCCTCTATTCGCGTCCACGCCGAGTCTCTTCGGGATGACTTCGCAAAGTCACGAGTTTTGTGCCGACGAGAACTAATAAATTCTCTATAGGCATAACAAAGAAGATCAAGAGAAGAAAAGGAAACTAACCACCAAGAAAACAGAATCGAATTCCGGGAAGAGAGGAGTCGCTATCCGCTTCTTCTTCTTCTTGCTTCGTTTCTTCTTCTTCTTGAAGCTCACGGCAACAACCTTGCTTGGGTGTAGGTTGGGCGCCGGCCCTAATAGAGCTAGGGTGGGCGCCGGCCCTAAGGGAGGGAGAGGAGAAGGAGAAGAGAATAAGAGGGAGAGAGGGAGCTACTTCTCTTGACAACTCAATTGGAATTAAGGGCTTGCCTTTGGTTCCTTTATATAGTAGCATCTCCCTTGCCAAGTCTCCCTCTTAACGGAATTAGTTATCATAAGAATTTTATCTTATAAAATTTCTTATGACTTATTCCGTTAAGCCTAGTCTTATTATAACTAATTTATAATAAAACAAATTCTTCTTCTCTTTAAATTATGGAATAAATTTTATAAGAAATTTATAAACTTTCTTATTATGGAAAAATCAATTCATAATTGATTTTATTAAAATTAAAATAAACCAATTCATGGATTATTTTAACTTCCATAAAAAGAATAAATTTCTATAAATTTATTTATATAAATTTCTTTATACAAATTTATTTATCCATAATTTATAAAATAAATCGCGCTAGATCTATTTTATTAATTAAACCAAAATTAAATGGTTTCTCCCTTTAATGTGGCCGGCCATCCAAGGAGGGTTAGCACCCTCTTTGGCCGGCCAGACCAACCCAAACCGGTCGTGAATTAAACTCATTTAATTCGCCCAATAAGCCTTCAAAAGACTTAGCCATTTTTAGCTTCCATTGCGCCTCTGATTAACTCAGATTCGACTTATTTCTCTTGATCGGAAAATCCAATTTTCAACTCGTTTTAAATCCCTCGGATTACTCGTAGTGCGTGTGACTAAATAGGCTTTCGATTTATGTTGGCCGTCTATAATCAACCAATTATAGAACGATCATGAGTGGCACCTAGTAGTACATCATGATCCCCAATTAATCGAAACATCAACGGTTTGACCTCAGAAGAAATTATTCTGAAACCCTTCAGCAGCTCTAATGAATCGTGCCCCATTCCCTTCACCACCTTATACCCACTTGGTTCAGGACACGGTCTATGGTGTCAGTCCCCACTAGGCTGACTACGTCACACCTAGCCCAAGTAGTGTCTTTCTCGTCCTTTGGATTTCTAATTACTCTCATGTATTTTAGAGACTCTCACTCTAAACATGATATACTCTGGCCAGAGGTTTCTGAGTAACAATCCGACGATAGGCCTGGGTATACATCTCCTCGCAAGGAGTGGTGAATCCTTTGTAGGCTGTTCAAACATCTTCGGGCACTTTGGCTTATACCCAACCATCCTGGGTCCACACCTCCTTGGAGATGCTTGCTTAAGATGTTAAAGTATAAGTCTCCATGACCAAGATGACTTGAACACCGCAAGTCAAAGGAACATCGCACTTAAGCTGCAGTAAGAACTTCATTGACATATCTACATGTAGATTCCCATATGAAGTCTTACAGTTAGTCACTCCAATGAACTAGTTCCCTTAACTAGCATCCATGTTTATCTCCGGACAACCCAATGTCACCAGCCAGTGAAAATCAGCTGATTAGAGAATAACCCATGCTAGTCTCAACAGAATTGATAGTGTCCGTTTTTATCAATTCATCGACTAGGGATAATTTCAATACTTCACAATTGTACATTAGAGATAATCACTAGTTGTGATCCCATCACAAATTCTCTTATGCTGTGAGTTGTATTGCGGACATTCAGTAGATGAGTTTAAGATCCCAATCAAATACACAAAACATGTATACTCAAATAGTGAATTATCATTTATTAATATAAATGTTTACACCATAAGGCGATTACCTTAGGACACTTCTCTCATATCACTAACAGCGCCCAGTAAGAGCATGGGTGCCCTGGTTAGGGGCTACCCATCCCAGGCACCTGCTAAGCCAGGCGCCTGAGGCTTCCCAGGCACATGGGAAAGGCTACCTTATCCCTGCGCGATTCTCTCTGCTACGGATGAAGTTTTGACCACACGTGGCAGGTGCCTAAGAGCCCTCAGGCGCCCGAGAGCACAGTATATAAAGGAGTTTGGCCCCTCACTTCAGAACAACAACTTTCACATCTATCTAAGAATTCTGTGCAAAGTAAAAGCACTAGGATGAAGCGCTGGGACCAAGGAGGCTCCAGGAAGAAGTGCACGGTGCTTCATACTTCCAGAGTTGGCCGAGTTTTTTTTTTGTTTGCTTTTTATTTACGAGTTGTATTTATTTACTACTTTTGTGCTTGTAATTCAAACTGTAAGACGGGTATTCTCTTCTCTGAAAATTCTGGAAAGGAGAACATTAGTGGACTCACACTGAGTATATAGGCCTTGGACATACAGACCTTGGGGGTCGGAAACCAAGTAAATAAACCCGCTTGTCTCCTGTCTTTCTTTACTTTATTTTATATTTCCGCTGCATACTAACTCTGATAGAAAGTCAAACGAACGACGAAATTCCGGCTAATAATCGAGTCGATATTCACCCCCCTCTATCGACTGACACCGATCCTACAAGTGGTATCAGAGCAGGAAGCTCTTCACTAGACTAACAGCCGAAGGAGCAACAATGCCAGGAATTGATGGGGAGCAAGGGTGAATACAGGTATAATTTAAATTATTTCTATTTTCAAATTCCATATTATTTGTTTTAAGTGCAGGGAGAGAGGACACTATAAAAATCAGTGTTCTACTCGTAAGATTCGATCTTCACTACCGGCGGCAATGGAGATACCAGTGCCAGGAGTCCAAAGGGACAAAAGTCACATTCGGTGTTTCAAGTGCCAGCGGTAGGGACATTACAAGAACTAGTGCCTTGACTGGAAAATGGCTCGATCCTCAATACCAAGAAATGCGACTACAGTAAAAGAGGTACGGAAAATTAATTTTTGCAAAGCCGTTTTTCAAAGTCCTGCTAAATTAGATAATTCGTCTGTTGAGTTAGATAATTCTTATGATCTTCCTGCTAAATTAAATTATATACATAATAAGTTAAATGTATTGCATGACAAATTAGTTAGTAATGGATCCAACATTGATAATAGTAAAATATCAAATATTAATTCTTTAATTCTTAATATTAATGCTAGAATTTTTTAAATTAATAATAATACTTTAATTTCTAATATTTCTGATGATGCTAAGGACAATGATAAAATCTTAACTTCTATTAATATTGTTGATAATCTTAATATCTCTGAACATAATATTGAAGATAACACTTGATGGGGTTAAGTACCCCGTGGCTAACACGTGGGCTGAAGAAGCTGTGTGATAAGATATAGTGAGTCTGAACGACTCGCTTTCCGGAGCTCCCGAGACCCTCTCGGGAAGGGGATCCCCCGAGACCCCCCTCCCCCCGCGGGTAGACATACCCGAAGTTCAAATCAGAGGAGGCACTCTCGGGATCACCTTGGGAAGTTAGGTCCCCGAGAACACCTCAGGAAAGCGGAATGCCCGGGACCCCCCCGGGCTAGAAGACCCCGGGATCACCTCGGGGAAGCGGAGCCCAAGAAACATCCAACCTCAAGTAACGGTCCCCCTTTCTTCGGATCTGCGGATAACCATCCAATTATCATGGAGTCATCATGACCCATAATTGTCGCAACGGTCCGAACTTAATGACGGCGTGGATCGTTGCAAAGGTTATCCTGTAATCGACAAATCGGGGGGACGTGGTAAAGATCGTGGAGACTCGTGCGATAGCTGCCGCAGGTATAAAAGGTACTCCAACCCCTCTGGTAATGAGGTTACGCATTCTCCAGTACACACATATCTTCTTGCCTTCTTTTCATCTCCTCCATCGAGGCACTGACTTGAGCGTCGGAGTGGGCTCCGTCGGACAACCTCCGGCGTGTTCCCCTAACGCTCGTGTTAATCTCGTAGGGTGTGAAGTTCTTCCTCTAGCGTTAGTATCCGCGTGGGTTGAACCTTGGTGACTGGCTGTCGACGTCGATTCCTTCTGGAACAATACTCTAGATAATGTTGAAAATAATACTCAACCTATTTCTAAAGATAATGGTGAGGATAATAGTCAACTTTTAGTTAATTCTTCCGATTTTGAATATAGTGCTACAACATTAATTAATAACTCTGAAAATTATTCTACCTATTATGAAGATAATGATAGAATTTCTGAATATAACTCTGAAAATGAAGATGAAGATGAAAATGAATTAATTAAAATCAAAGCTATGTTTAATAGGGCTTATAAGAAATCAAATAAAATAGAAGTATTAAACAAAATTGAAAACTTAAATTCAAAAGAAATACTAGATGAATCAGAAATTGTCGAATTAATGGAAATGATGCAACTAGACATAAAATTCTTAACAACTTTAATTAATTCTTAATAATTTAAAATTTAATTAAACTTAATAATTTAAACTCTAATTAATTATTAATAATTGAAAACTTAATTAATTTTTAATTTAAACCTTAATTAATTCTTAATTTAAACTTTAATTAATTCTTAACAATTTAAACTTTAATTAATTCTTAATAATTTAAACTTTAATTAATTCATAACAATTTAAACTTTAAAGTCCCCCTCTATCGACCGACACCGATCTTACAACAACACCCATAAGGCAACCATGTTTGTTTGTATTGCCACACTTAGAATGGGTGAGATGTTAAGGACTAATTAATTGATAAATATTTTTCAAAATGTTTTTAAAATCTTTAGGATATGTTCTTAAAAATCTATTTTTAAAATAATATTTAAACATAATAATATTTTAATGAATTTCATGATTGATTGAGTGTTTACTTATAAATACATATTTCAAAAATTATATATCTTTTCGAAAATTATTTGACCTACACTTAGACACAAACCTTCTAGGTCAACACTAAAGTCCCTTAAGACATTTAGGTAGAGGTCCTTGTAGTTAACAAGGGTAGCCAGAAGGTGTCAGGTTCAGAGGGAGTCTTTATTTTTGCGGATTTTTATTTTTAGAAAACTATTTCTCAAAATTTGTTCTTTTCAAAAATTTATATCTTTTCAAAATGGTTTGTGCTTTAACAATTATTATGATTTCTTTCAAATGCATTTTGAAAAATATTTTTTCAAAAACTTATTTCAAAATATTTTTTAAAAATTTTCTTGAAAGTGATCATATTCTTTCACAAATACTCTTCAAAAATTGCTTTAATTGCGCTTATGATTTGGATAAACTCTAAAGACACATAGGAAGCTTTCTTTGTGATCTACAAGAGTTCCTGAGATTGTGTCAGATTTAGGGGGAGTCCAAGTCAAAAGAAATTAATATTATTCATGATTATTTCAAAATATTCCTTAATTTTTTTTAACTCTTTTCTTTTGAATCAAATTGTAAGACTCAGAGGAAAGGCTGCCTTATACCTACGCGATTCTCTCTGCTACGGATGAAGTTTTGACCACACGTGGCAGGCGCCCAAGAGCCCTCAGGCGCCCGAGAATGTATTATATAAAGGGGTTCAGCCCCTCACTTCAGAACAACTTTCACATCTGTCTAAGCATTCTTGCAAAGCAAAAGTGCTACGACGAAGCTCTGTGACCAAGGAGGCTCCAGGAAGAAGTGCGTGGTGCTTCGGACTTCCAGAGTTGGCCGAGTTTTTTTTGTTTGCTTTTTATTTACGAGTTGTATTTATTTACTACTTTTGTGCTTGTAATTTGAACTGTAAACGGGTATTCTCTACCTCCGAAAATTTCGGAAAGGAAATCATTAGTGGACTCACGCTGAGTACATAGGTCATGGACATACTAACCCTGGGGGTCGGGAACCAAGTAAATAAACCTGCTTGTCTTCTGTCTTTCTATACTTTATTTTATATTTCGTTGCGTACTAACTCTGATAGAAAGACGAATGAACGACGAAATTCTGGCTAAAAGTCAAGTCAATATTCACCCCCTCTATCGACCGGCACCAATCCTACAAGTGGTATCAGAACAGGAAGCTCTTCACCGGACTAACAGCTGAAGGAGCAACAATGCCAGGAATTGAGGGGGAGCAAGGGTGAATTATGCCTATTTTTAAATTCCATATTATTTGTTTTAAATGCAGGGAGAGAGGACACTATAAAAACCAGTGTCCTACTCGTAAGATTCGATCTTCACCACCGGCGGTAACGGAGATACCAGTGACAGGAGTCCGGAGGGACAAAAGTCACATCCGGTGTTTCACGTGCTAGTGGCAGGGACATTACAAGAACCAATGTCCAGACTGAAAAATGGCTCGATCCTCAATACTAAGAAATACGACTACGGTAAAAGAGGTACGGAAAAATTAATTTTTGCAAAGCCGTTTTTCAAAATCCTGCAAAATTAGATAATTCGTCTATTGTGTTAGATAATTCTTATGATCTTCCTGCTAAATTAAATTATATACATAATAAGTTAAATGTATTGCATGACAAATTAGTTAGTAATGGATCCAACATTGATAATAGTAAAATACCAAATATTAATTCTATAATCCTTAATATTAATGCTAGAATTTTTAAAATTAATAATAATATTTTAATTTCTAATATTTCTGATGATGCTATGGACAATGATAAAATCTTATCTTCTATTAATATTGTTGATAATCTTAATATTTCTAAACATAATATTGAAGATAACACTCTAGATAATGTTGAAAATTATAGTCAACCTATTTTTGAAGATAATGGTGAGGATAATAGTCAACTCTTAGTTAATTCTACCGATTTTGAATATAGTGCTACAACTTTAATTAATAATCCTAAAAATTAACCTATTATAAAGATAAAGATACAATTTCTGAATATAACTCTGGAGATGAAGATAAAAATGAATTTATTAAAATCAAAGCTATGAAATCAAATAAAATAGAAGTATTAAACAAAATTGAAAACTTAAATTCAAAAGAAATACTAGATGAATCAGAAATTGTTGAATTAATGGAAATGAAGCAACTAGACACAAAATTTTTAACAATTTTAATTAATTCTTAATAATTTAAACTTTAATTAATTCTTAATAATTTAAACTCTAATTAATTATTAATAATTTAAACCTTAATTAATTCTCAATTTAAACTTTAATTAGTTCTTAACAATTTAACCTTTAATTAATTCTTAATAATTTAAACTTTAATTAATTCATAACAATTTAAACTTTAATTAATTCCTAACTAATTAAATCATCATAACTCAAAACTTAATTAATTCTTAATAACTTAAATCTTAATTAATTCTTAATAACTTTAATCTTAATTAATTAACAATTCAATCCTTAATTCAACAAAATCCATGAACTAAATTCTAATTAATTATCTTTAATTGTAAAACTAAATAAATTCTACCCAATTGAAACCTCTAACTAAATAACAATAAATATGTCAAAGTGGGTTGATATATTCGCGGGTTCACACGGTCTATATCAGATCAAGAATTTGATACTTCATTAGAAACTTAATTAAAAATTTTGACCTGATTTACTCATGCATAAATGCCATGCCCATGCATCTGTTTGTCTTTTCTTATATATTTGTCATGTTATTCATGTTTACTTTTCTGCATAATTTAGAATGGATAGATAGGAAAAAGATTGGTTGATACTTGCCTAACTTAGTACCAGGGTGGGGGCGAGATGATAATACGTTTGGGAAGCTTGGTCTAGGAAGTTAGGAGGGTAAGGAGTACCCGACCTGATCGACTTAGCTAAGTGGAACTACCGTAGCTACCTCGCCACATCCTAGACTAGTTAGACTAAAGTTTTTCAAAGAGTAAATTAAAAGTATTCTTTCTTTAAAAGGCTTTGTCTAAGGAAAGGGTTGATGATCCAATAAGGCTACGACCAAAGAAGGTCTCTGTGCCTCGCCAAGACCTGGATGTTGATTATTGAAAATTACTTTTAAGCTACTGATTGATTAAACTCGAATCTAACTCAAAGTCAAGCAATGTATAACATTAAATTGAGGAAAATTATTCAAGAATCTCACAACTGTTGGTGCAAAATGCATTAGTGATGAACAGTCATCCTCTAGTATTTCGATGTTTGACAATATACTAAAGTTAGTGACATTATGTTAGACAATATGTAAGGGTTAGTCAAAGTGATCAAAGGTTAAACCAAACAAGACCTTATGTTTGGTGGGGTAAACCCAGGTTTGATCAGGTTGACAAAGGGATAGCCAAACAGGATCTGATGTTTGGCAGAGTGAATAGAACCTAGGGTTGGTCAGTTTGACCAAGGGATTAAACCAAACCGGACTTGAGGTTTGAGATTATATTTACCTGAAGATTGAAGGAAGTCTAGTCAGGATTAAGATGACTAGCAAAGAAGTGATTAAGTTGGAAGAAATCCTAGAAAGGGAAGCTAGGTGAAAGAAACCCTGGTGAGTGAAGTTGGGTCCTAGCAAGGGATGCTAGGTGGAAGAAATCCTAGTGAGTGAAGCTAGGTGAACCAAATCCTAGTGAGTGAAGATAGGTGAACTAAATCTTGGTGAGTGAAGCTGGGTCATAGTGAGTGAAGCTAGGTGGACTAAGTCCTAGTGAGTGAAGTTGGGCATGAAGTCTTGGTCCGGGGACTGAGCACAAAGTCCTGGTCGGGGATCAGTTAACGAATCTTTGTCGAGCGAGGATGGAGGATAGAAGTAGAGACGGGTCGAGGTATGGATGTCTCGAGATCCGAGTTCTCGGAGGCCGAACAAAAGTATAGCTAGAGGTCCAGGTTGGCAAAAGCGTTAGTCGAGCGAGAATTGCGAACAGATGTAGAGATGGGTCGAGATTGGACGTCTCGAGATTCAGGTTCTCGAAGGCTAAGCGAAAGTCCAACCGGAGGTCCCGATTGACAAAAGTAACTTCTCCAGTGTGGAGTAAGTGAGGACGCATTCCCTGGGAAAGGGAACATTAGGCGTCGGTTCGACCTAGGATTTCAAGTGAAATCCAAAGTCACAACCAACCAAGTAAAGCTAAGATTATTTGTATGTTTGTCTTGTGTTTGTTATCTTGCAGGTACCTAGAGTTGGAGGCAAGATAGAAAAGCAAACACAGGAGAAAACATACCTGGGAAGACCCTTCCTAGGCGCCTGACTTGAATCAAGCGCCCATGATAGGTTGGGCACCCCAATTGGGGCAGATCCTTCCCAGGTACCTGGCAAGCCAGGCGCCTGTGGCTTCCCAGGTGCCTGGGAAGGCCTGCTTATCACTGTTACGATTTTGGTGCAACATATGAGGTTTTGACCGACACGTGGCAGGCGCCCAAGACCTCACAGGTGCCTGTGAAGCATCTATATAAAGGGATTCAACCCCTCACTTGAAAACATCAACTTTTATATCCTCTAAAGTGTTTCGTGAGAAGCAAAAGTGCTCAAGGCGAAGCTCTGCGACCAAGGAGGCTCTAGGAAGAAGTGTGCGACACTTCGGATTTTCAGATTGGCCGGATCTTCACTGTTTTGTTTGGTTTGCTTTTCATTTACGAGTTAAATTTATTTATTCTTTGTTTGTACTTCAAATTGTAAGACGGGTTTCTCCGCCTCCAAAAGTCCGGAAAGGAGACCATTAGTGGACTCACGACTGAGTACTTAGGCCTTGGATGTACTAACCCTGGGGGGTTGGGAATCCCACGTGTTTATCTTGTCTTTCTTTAGTTTATTTTTATTTTCCGCTGCATACTAACTCTGATAGAAAGACGCTTTCCGATGAAACTTCGATAAATTTTTCGAGTCGATATTCACCCCCCTCTATCGACCAGCACCGATCCTACAAGTGGTATCAGAGCCTGGAAGCTCTTCACCGGACTAACAGCCGAAGGAGCAACGAAGCCAAGAATTGAGGGGGAGCAAGAGTGAATACAGGTATTATTTAAATTATATCCATTTTTAAATTTCATATCATATGTTTTAAGTGCAGGGAGAGAGGACACTATAAAAACCAGTGTCCTACTCGTAAGAATCGTTCACCACCATCGGCGGCAAAGGAGGTACCAGCGCAAGGAGCCGGAGGGACAAGTGTCACATCCGGTGCTTCAAATGTCAAAAGCACGGACACTACAAGAACCAGTGTCCGACCAAGGTACAAAAAAAATTAATTTTGGCAATAATTTTCAAATTCCTTTATAGTTTTACAAGCATTCTGATAATTTAGATAATACTGGTAATTTTTTTGATAAATTAGATTTTTTGAATAGTCAACTCAATTTATTACATGACAAATTATCAAATATTGACAATATTAAAATATCAAATATTAATTCTCTAATCCTTAATATTAATGCTAAAATTTTCAAAATTAATAATGATACTTTTATTTCTAATATTTCTGATAATGATACTTTAAATATTTCTGATAATGCTAAGGATAATGATAATACCTTAGTTAGTAATATTACTGTTAATTTTGATAATTTTGAGGATAATAGTCAACTCTTCGTTAATTCTATCGATTTTGAATATAATACTACAACTTTAATTAATAATCCTAAAAATTATTCTACCTATTATGAAGATAATGATACAATTTCTGAAGATGATTCTGAAGATGAGGATGAAGATGAAAATGAATTTCTTAGAATTAAAGCTACATTTAATAAGGTCCACAAAAATTCAAAAAAGCAGAAGTATTAGACAAACTTGAAAGATTAAATGAAAATTCGGGTGGAAGCACGTTCGAGGAGAAGGCCGGAGGAGGGTTCGGGTGAGCCCGACTCTGGAAGACCTGAGATCACCCATGAAGACCTGCTTAAAAATTGGTCAGCAAAGTGCTGACTAAAGGCACTCGAGTGCCCCTATGAATAGAGGTCCCGGGCTCTCGGGCGCCCCTATGAATAGAGGCGCCCGGGCTTGGGGCGCCCCTATGAATAGAGGCGCTCGGGCTCTCGGGCGCCTCTATGCATATGGGCGCCCGAGCACTCGGGCACCCCTATGCATACAAGTGCCTGATATTTGAAAATTCATCCAATAGCCGTTTGCGACCGTTGCGCAACAGTTAACCATCAAGCCACGTGTTAGGAGACCTCAAGTACTCAGGCACCTCCATCGTGCCATATTAGCATTCAGATAGAATTGACCAGGGCTATAAATGAGCACCCAAAGATTAGTTCCAACCATTCAATTCACTGCAATTGAATTCTTTGTAATTTTTCTTTATGTTTCTGAGCTTTTCATCGTGTAAGAGGCTTCTCCGCCTGAAGGAGTTTATTCATGAGAATCGAGCTACATTCTACCTTGGATTAGCCTCCCTAGTTGCAAACCAAGTAAAATTCGTTCGCCTTTTTCTTTTCAGTATTACTTCATTTTTATGTTATTAATATTGTGAACTAATCAATATCTTTATTTAAGATAAATAAAAGATAGAATTTTATTTTTAGGAGCAATTCACCCCCTCTTGCCAATGTACGATCACCGTCAATTGGTATTAGAGTAAGAATGCTCCAGAAGGACTAACCGTCGTCTGAAGCAATTAATAAAATAGTCAGATCGGTCATCTATCCGCCAAAGTTAGAAAGGGAGTTCGCAAGTTGGAAGCGCAAGATGCAGGTATTCTTTAAAATAAATTTTCATTTATTGTTAATAATGAAAAATAGTTTTGTAGGTTTCAAAGACGCTGATAATAAACTCAGAGATGAAAGCCTATGGACAAAGAAGGAGCAGGCGGACTTTGGGAAAAGTAGTTTCATTTGCTGATCGTATTGCCTGCACAAGAAGTCAACCAAATCGGAAACTACTGATCTGCAAAGGAACTTTGGGAAAAGTTCCTTGAACTTCACGAAGGTATCTCCGAAGCCAAACTAGCATAAAGAGACCTACTTCAGAATCAACTTAGCAACCTCCGACTGGAAGAAGGAGAGTTAGTAGCTCAACTACACGCAAAACTTAAGAAGCTAATAACAGAACTCAACAACCTCGGAGAGTCAGTAAGCAATCGAGACGCTCAAAGGTATGAATTAAATGTCTTCTCGAGGACCCCGAACTGGACTTCCATAATTGGTGCCTACTACATCTCTATGGATCCTGAGATAAGTACCTTAGAGCAACTCTTTTCAACTTTAGAATTTCATGAATCTCGATGTGTAGGAAAGAGTAAAATAGACAGCATTGCCCTAAGCACGAGAAGGATCCAACATAAAGAGGAATCTTCAAAAGATGAAGAAAATACAACGTACATGTTGAGGAAGTTGTCTAAATATTTTAAAGCTAAAAAATTTAATAAAGTGCAGGGTAAGAAGCAATAGAAGATACACTACTACAATTGCAACGAAAAGGGATGCATGAAGGAACACTATCCCAAATTGAAGAACAAAGGAAAAGGGGCAACGAAGATAAAAGTCCACAACCTAAAGGCAACATGGGACGATTCCTCATCGGAAGATTTAGATCTCGAGGAACACGTCGGACTTGCACTGATGGCTTCACACCGGAAAGATGATGTTGGTGCATGTTTCATCAGTGATGTCCTCCTCTAAATGTTTCAATGTTTGACAATATACTTAAGTCAGTGATACATTGAACAAGGGAAGGGTTAGTCAAGAAAAGTGTAACAAAGTGAAGAAAAGTCCTAGTTAACCTAGGCACGAAGTCCTGATTCAAGGAATTGGACACTAAGTCCTGGTGAGCTTGACCTGGCCTAGGGTTGGGCACGAAGACCTGGTTCGAGGAATGGGCATGAAGTCCTGGCCAAGGGTTGGGCACCGAAGACCTGGTTCGGGGAATTGGGCATGAAGTCCTGGCCAAGGGTTGGGCACCGAAGACCTGGACCTAGGAATTGGGCACGAAGTCTTGGTCCGAGGGATTGAGCAACTTAGTTGAGCGATGGCTAAGGACAGAAGTAGAGACGGGTCGAGGTTCAGATGTCTCGAGATCCAAGAGTATCGGAGGCTAAGCAAAAGTCCACTTGAATGGATTGGGTGGCAACCGTCTCCTGAAAGGAGTAGGTGAAAGGCGCGTTCCTAGGGGTGGGAACTTGCGTCGGTTCGACCTAGGGTTTCATGGAAATCCAAAGTTAGAACCAAGTCCTTAAGGTTAAGATTGTGTGTGTATTTGCTTTATATTTGTGTATCTTGCAAGTACTTAGAATGGAAGATAAAGCAGGCAAACAACACACCACATGGCTGGAACCCTAGCTGCTAGGCGCCCCCATTGAAGGAGGCGCCTAGATGGAGCTAGGCGCCCCCATCATCCAGGGCGCCTTAGTGAAGGAAGGTAGAACAGGCTTCCATTCAGGCACCCCAGATGATACGAGCCTCCTGGTTGAAAGCTGTATTTGCTACTGTGAGTTCAAAGCAGAGATAAGCTTTGACTGGGTTCATTGAGGTGCCTGGGAGGTCCAGGGTGCCCTGGTCAAGAGGTTTATCTGATGCAATGAGTTCGGCGCGGAGATAAGGTTTGACCAAGCCCTTTGAGGCGCCCCGGAGATCACAGGCGCCCTAATGAAGCCTATAAAAGGGGATTCGACCCCAAGGCTTAGGACACAACTTCTGAAATCCTTCCAAGCTTCCCAAGTGACGACAAAGCGCTAACGACGAAGCTCTACGACTAGGAGGCTCTAGGAGGAAGTGCGTTGCACTTCGGAGGTCCAGATCAGCCGAGTCTTTAACTCTGTTTTGCTCGGTTTGAATTTATTTTCAGCACGTATTTTTATCTATCTTTTGTTTGTAACTCTTGCACTATAAGACGGGGTTCTCCGCCTCCGGAAAGTCTGGATAGGAGACCATTAGTGGACGGGCGTTCCCGTGCTTAGGCCTTGGATGTACTGACCCTGGGGGGTTGGGAACCAAGTAAATCCCGTGTGCATTCTGAGTTGTGTTGTCTTTACTTTACTGTTTTATTTTCCGCTGTGCTATTAACGCTCTGTCCAGAACGAACGAAAGTTTATGAGTTTCCACGAAAGGATTTTTACGGTCGATACTCACCCCTCCTCTATCGACGGCACCGGTCCTATAATTGGTATCAGAGCTAGACCGCTCTTCACCGGACTAACCGCCGACGGAGCAAAGACGCCAGGAGTTGAGGGGGAGCCCAGGGGTGAATCAGGTATAATTTATTTTAAATGTCAGTATTTAAATTTCATGTTATATGCTTCAAATGCAGGGAGAGAGGACACTATAAAAATCAGTGTCCTTCTCGTAAGACTTGGTTCTCACCACCGACGGCGAAGGAAATTCCAGTACCAGGAGTCCGGAGGGACAAGAGCAACGTGCAGTGCTTCAAATGTCAAAAGTACGGACACTACAAGAATAAGTGTCCGGCAAAGGTACGCAAAATTTACATTCCAAAAAATTTTCAATTTCCTGCACTATCCTATGTACATAAGTTAGATAATGTTTCTGATAAATTAAAATTATTGCATAATCAAATAAATATCCTGCATAACCAGTTACAAAATGTGGATATGGTTAAAATATCTGAAATTAACTGGTTAATCCTTAATACCAATTCAATAATTTCAAAAATTAATTCTGATAATTTTTCTGATAATGCTAAAATTAATCTTGAAATTGTTAAAAATATTTCTAAAGGTAATCCTGAAATTATTGAAAATATTTATGAAGATAATCCTAAAATTATTGAAAATATTTCTGAAGATAATCCTGAAATTATTGAAAATATTTCTGAAGATAATCCTGAAATTATTGAAAATATTCCTAAAGATAATCCTGAAATTACTGAAAATATTAAAGATAATGCTGAGGATAACCTTGAGGATGAAATTCTTTTAGATGATAATTTAATTATCAAATTTTTAGATAATATTGAAGATTATTACAAAACATTAACTGGTGGCCCAAATTACTCCACCAAACTTGAGGATATTGAAGGATGTAATTTTGAGGATAAGGAGGAGATAGAATTATCTGAGATCAAGGCTATAGTTAATAAAGTTCACAAAGACTCAAATAAATTAGAATTATTAGAAAAACTTGAAAAGATAAATAAAGAAGAAATAGTAAAGAAATTAGAAATTTTTGAAATAATGAAAATGATGAAATTAAACTCACAACTTTTAACCAACCCAGAAATATTGAAACTTAAATCAAGATAAATCTTAAAAACTTTAATTAAATTTTAATTAATTTTTAAAATCTTAATTTAATCTTTTATTTAACATTAATTAATTCTTAATATTTAATTCGTAATTAATTAATTTTAAGTTAAATCTTGATTAATTAATTCGTTATTAATTTAATTCAAAATTTCAACATTAATTAATCTTTAATTATTTGAACATTAAATAATTCTTAATTAATTCAATCTTAAATAATTCTTAATTAATTCAATTTTAAATAATTCTTAATTAATTCAATTTTAAATAATTCTTAATTAATTCCATTTTAAATAATTCTAAATAATTTAATTTTAATTAATTCTTAATTAATTTAATTTAAATAATTCTTAATTAATTTAATTTAAATAATTCTTAATTAATTTAATTTTAAATAATTCTTATTCTTATTTAATTTGATTTTAAATAATTCTTAATTAATTCAACTTTAAATAATTCTTTATTAATTCAACTTTAAATAATTTTTAATTAATTCAACTTTAAAACTCTTAATTAATTCAACTTTAAATAATTCTTTATTAATTCAACTTTAAATAATTCTTAATTAATTCAACTTTAAAACTCTTACTTAATTCAACTTTAAATAATTCTTAATTAATTCATCTTTAATTAATTCCTTCTTAATTTAACTTCAATTAATTAATTTATTTCAATTAACTTAACTCTAACTCTTAAATAACTTAAACTCAAATTAAATAAAATCTTACCCAAATCGCAACAATTAAATTAAAATATTAAATATGTCAATGTGGGTTGGCATATTCGCGGGTTCACACGACATGTATCAAATCGGGAATTTGATATATTTTTAGAAACTTAATTAAATAATCTGAAATGTTTGACTCATGCATAACTGTCATGCCATGCATCTGCTGCTTTTTTTATATGTCATGCCACTCATATTTAAATTTATGCATGATTTAGAACAGTTATAGGAAAAGGACTAATTAAAACTGCTTGAACAACCTAGTATTAGGTGGAGGTGAGATGATAGTACGTTAGGGAAGCCCTTCTAATAAGGTCAAGTATATTCTACTTGGTCTGTTTAGTCTAGTGGAACTAGCCGAAACTACCGGTCCGAGACCTAAACTAGTTAGACCAAAATTTTTCAAGAAGTAACTTGAAAATAAATTTTCGGTAAAAGGCTTTGTCAAGGAAAGGATTGTTGCTCCAATAAGGCTACGACCAAAGAAGGCCTCTGCGCCTCGCCAAGACCTAGAAGCCGATTATTGAAAATCAAATTCCTTTACTATTTGATAAATTTGAATCTAACACAAGTTTCAATTAAATCTTAGATTTAACAATGAATTAAGAAAAAAGATTCAAGCATCTCACAATGCACCCATAAGGCAACCATGCTTGCTATATTGAGACATCTAGAATGGGTGAGATGTTAAGGACTAATAAATTGAAAAATATTTTTCAAAATATTTTTCAAAATTGTTAGAATATTTTTCTAAAAACATATTTTCAAAATAGTGCTTTAATATAATAATATTTTTATGAATTTCATGATTGTCTGATTGCTTATACATATTATAGATTTTCAAAAATTATATTCTTTTGAAAAATTGTTTGACCTACACAATTAGACACAAGCCTCTTAGGTCAACACTAAAGTCCCCTAAGGCACTTAGATAGAGTCAAACGGTACAGGGGGAGTGTTGTATTCTTTTAAATTTTTTTTCAAAAATTGTGACTTAAAAATCACTATCTGTTAAAAATGTTTTTCGAAAATGGTGCTTTAAATCACTATCACCTATGTTTTCAAAACTCTTGTTTAAAAATTATCTTCTTTCCAAATTGTGGTTTCAAAATTTATCTTCCTAAAAATTATTGTTCATTTGATTTTGATAAACCCTAAAAGGCATAGAAGAAGGTCTACTTCATGATCTACAAGGACTCCTAGGATGTGTCAAATTTAGGGGGAGTCTGAGTCAAAAGGAAAATTTTTGAAAAGTTTTTTTTGGCAATCATTTGTTTTAAAATTATTAGATAATTCCTTTGATTTGAACTAAACCCTAAAGACTTAGAGGAAGAGTACTTGTGGTCAACAAGCTTCCTAGGACTGGGTCAAGTTTAGGGGGGAGGTCAAATTACAAGAATTATTTAATATGTTTTCATGCACTGCATTGTTAAGTCCTTTTTGAAAACATAATTTTTTTTATCAAAGTACTGCCTTTTTAAATCATATTAAATCTCTATCACTTTCAAAACAATTTTTTTGGAAATAATATTTACTTGGGTTGGAGAATTTCCAGGACACTTAGGAAAATGTCCTTGTAGTCAACAAGGTTTCCTAGGATTGTGTCAGACTGGAAAAGAAACCAAGTCAAGTAAAATATTATGTTTTAAAAATAAGATTTTTTCTAAGTACTTTCAAAATATGAGGCAATAATATTTTTCAAAAATTCTAATATTTTTCAAAAGTACTTATACTCTTCAAAATTTACTAATATTTTTAAAAAAGTACTTATACCTTTAAAAAATGCTTATATTTCTCAAAAAGTACTTACATTTTTCAAAGATCATAATATTTCTCAAAAAAAAGGTACTTGCATTTTTCAAAGCTCATAACATTTTTCAAAGTACTTGCACTTTTCAAAGCTCATAGTATTTTCTCAAAAAGTACAAAATATCATTCAAAATACAAAGCTTTTACAATATTTCTCAAAATGCACTAGTTATTAAAGTGAAAATCTTTCTATGAGTAAATCCTGTGATTTTTTTTTAAAAATGAAAGTTTTTCTAAAGCAATATTTTTTAAGTGAGAAGTTTTTTGAGTTTCAAAATACTTTCCTACAAATACAAAATACTTTTCAAAGTGAAATTCTTTTTGGGTGCAATTTAAGTACTTAGTTTTATGCTATGCTTTCAAAAAGTTATACTAAGTATTTTCAAAAAGAACCAAATGTTTTCATTGTTGGTGCAAATATTTTTGGTGATTTTTGATGTATCACAAAGGGGGAGAGGTGTGCTTAAGTTAGAATTTTTTTACTCTCTTACCAAAGGATCAAAAAATCAAATTTTTTTTTTCAAAAAAAAAGGGGGGGGGGGGGAGAGTGAGCGGATTTTTTTTTTCATTTTATCCCAAGGTCTAGCCCTTTCATCTAATCTAACTTAAGATATTGTCAAACATCAAAAAGGGAGAGATTGTTGGTGCATGTTGCATCAGTGATGTCCTCCTCTAAATGTTTCAATATTTGACAATATACTTAAGTCATTGATACATTGAACAAGGGAAGGGTTAGTCAAGAAAAGTGTAACAAAGTGAAGAAAAGTCCTAGTTAACCTAGGCACGAAGTCCTGATTCAAGGAATTGGGCACTAAGTCCTGGCGAGTGAAGCTGGGTACTAAGACTTGGCCTAGGGTTGGGCACGAAGACCTATTTCGAGGAATTGGACATGAAGTCCTGGCCAAGAGTTGGGAACCGAAGACCTGGTTGGGGGAATTGGGCACGAAGTCCTGGCCGAGGGTTGGGCACCGAAGACCTGGACCTAGGAATTGGGCACGAAGTCTTGGTCCGAATTGAGCAACTTAGCTGAGCGATGACTAAGGACAGAAGTAGAGACGGGTCGAGGTTCGGACGTCTCGAGATCCGAGAGTATCAGAGGCTAAGCAAAAGTCCACCCGAATGAACTAGGTGGCAACCGTCTCCTGAAAGGAGTAGGTGAAAGGCGCGTTCCCGGGGGTGGGAACTTGCGTCGGTTTGACCTAGGGTTTCGTGGAAATCCAAAGTCAGAACCAAATCCTTAAGGTTAAGATTGTGTGTGTATTTGCTTTGTATTTGTGTATCTTGCAGGTACCTAGAATGGAAGACAAAGCAGGCAAACAACACACCACGTGGCTGGAACCCTGGCTGCTAGGCGCCCCCATTGAAGGAGGCGCCTAGATGGAGCTAGGCGCCCCCATCATCCAGGGCGCCTCAGTGAAGGAAGGCAGAACAGGCTTCCATTCAGGCGCCCAATGATACAGGCGCCCTGGTTGAAAGCTGTATTTGCTGCTGTGAGTTCGAAGCAGATATAAGCTTTGACTGGGTTCATTGAGGTGCCTAGGAGGTCCAGGGCGCCCTGGTCAAGAGGTTTATCTGCTGCGACGAGTTCGGCACGGAGATAAGGTTTGACCAAGCCCTTTGAGACGCCCGAGAGATCACAGCGCCCTAATGAAGCCTATAAAAGGGGCTTCGACCCCAAGGCTCAGGACACAACTTCTGAAATCATTCCAAGCTTCCCAAGTGATGACAAAGCGCTAACGACAAAGCTCTACGACCAGGAGGCTCCAGAGGAAGTGTGTGACACTTCGGAGGTCCAGATCGGCCGAGTCTTCAACTCTGTTTTGTTCGGTTTGAATTTATTTTTAGCACGTATTTTTATCTATCTTTTGTTTGTACTCTTGCACTGTAAGACGGGTTTCTCCGCCTCCGGAAAGTCCGAAAAGGAGACCATTAGTGGACGGGCGTACCCGTGCTTAGGCCTTGGATGTACTACCCTGGGGGTTGGGAACCAAGTAAATCTCGTGTGCATTCTGAGTTGTGTTGTCTTTACTTTACTGTTTTATTTTTTGCTGTGCTACTAACGCTCTGTCCAGAACGAATGAAAGTTTACAAGTTTCCGTGAAAGAATTTTTACGATCGATATTCACCCCCCCTCTATCGACGGCTCCGGTCCTACAGATGAAAGCATTGATAAAGGGGGAGCCACGTCAGAAGACAACAACGATGAAGAGGGAGTTCCGGTTTTAGAAAGGATATGGTAAGTGAGGTATGTCTTTTACCTCCTGATCAATTATTTTGGTATTAAACAAATGACAAAATCTATGTGTAAATTAAAAAAATAAGAATGTAGAATTAAAAGAAAAATTATCTTCTTCATACCCATTAGAAATGCGTGATAAGTTAAAATTTGAAAGTTCAAATTAAAAAATTACAAAATAACTATGAATGTTCAAATTGTTCTCAAAATTCAAAAATTAAATATTATGAAAAACTTAATTGGTATTTCAAATTTCAAAAGGGTCAAACTGTAAAATTCCCAAGGACTTATATTTCATCTAGATTTTTAGTTAATCATGTTGGCAAAAACTTATATTGGATCCAAAAATCTGTATTGAATTGTTAGATATTATTCATTTGTTATTTTTTTAATTAAATACTTTAGTTGTAATTTTATTAAATTCTTTTTAAAATAAATGTTATAGAAAAAATAAGTTGGATATTTTTCTCTGATAGAATTTGCTTTTCTATATCTACATAATTTTTTTGGAATTTTTTAACAGATAAATGGATTTATTATGATTTTTTGTTCGAAAAATATGTTTTTAAATTTTCAAAATACCTAAAAAATTAATTTCAATGAATTTGATTTTTTGGCATTTAAAGATTATCTTCTAAACCTTGAAAAAAATTCTCAAAATTATTTGATATCGAAATCAAAATTTAAAATTATTTTTTTAAATTATCAACATTGAATTCAGAATTGCTTTTCAAAAAATTAAAAAATTATTTTCTCTTTGACAATTTGTCTAGACATAAGTTTATCAAAATTCTAACTTAAATAAAAATTTAATTAATATCGAATAAAAATGATTTTTGAAAATTTCTTTTCCAAAATTAGACTTTATATTTTAGAAATTAATTTTCTAAAAACTAATTATTGTGTTAGAAATCTTGTCCAAAAGGTTTGAAAATTTTGAATATTTGATTAATTTGTTATAAATTCTTGTATGTATTTTCCTTAACATGTTTTGAGTTTTTAATATGATCAAAGGGGGAGAAATAGGATTAAATTTAGGGGGTAGGCTCAAATTTCAAATTTTTTTTGTGCTTACTTTGTCATATATTTATTCATATTTTTTTAGTGCTTGTTTATCCTAAATTAACTCGGGTTGATGCACATCAAAAAGTGGAAGATTGTAAGTACCCCAGGTAGGTTTTGATATGATCAACTAAGTTAAATTTGGTCGTATGATACTTTAATCCCTGTGTCTAAGTGTACAGGAGTCTAGCAATACAGAAAGTCGAGCAGAAGATGCAGCGGACGAGAAGGATGACACGGGAAGAGAGTTGATAGGCTCAGTGCATCCGAGGGACGTGGAGGTATATGGAAGAGTGTGTCGGTGGAGCGAGAAGGATGCACGCGATGTCTGAGGGACTAGAAGCCAGGAAGAAGCATGTTCGAGGAGAAGGCCGGAGGAGGGTTGGGGTGAGCCCGACTCTGGAAGGCCTAAGATTACCCACGAAGACTGGCCAAAAAATTGGTCAGCAAGGTGCTGACTAAAAGCACTCGGGCGCCCCTATGCATACAGGCGCCTGAGATTCGAGAATTCATCCAGACTTAGCCGTTTGTGACCGTTGCACAGCAGATAACCATTAAGCCACATGTCAAGCACCCTTAAGCACTCGGGAGCCCCTATCCACATCAACATTCGGATATAATTGACTAGGGCTATAAATAGGCCCCCAAAACTCAGTTCCAATCATTCAATTCACAGCAAATGAATTCTGTCACGCCCTGAGACCCTGGAGCCGCTGATCCAATAGAAAATCGGACAGCACCTCCCCTGTCCGGCGGACAATTTACACATACACATAGATACAAATAGCACAACCACACAGTTAAATGGCCTCATGCCTCAAATCCATGCAGAAACAACGGATATATGACTATAACCATCGTAAAACCAAAGTACGAACTCACCTGAGCTGTCAGGGGGTAGGAACAAAGCTAAAACACCACGAAGTCCAACATAGGACTCAAAAGTACAATCCCATCGAATAAAACATAAATACATGTCCAAAACATGGCAACGGAAGCAAAGTACATAATACAGGGCCCATAACCGTAAATCAACATAAAATAAAACGAAGCAGAGCTCCTCTCGAGCTGGGGACTGTCGGCTAGGGCTCTCCTGGCAGACATCAACCTGAAATTAAGAACAATAACCAACGGTGTGAGTCCAAAGGAACTCTGCGGATACCCAGAATAGATATGCATAGAAAGTTATACTAACAATAAGAGTTCCGCTAATACAGTCTCATAACAACAATAGGGAAAGACTAGTACTGAAAATACTGAGGTAGATACATACCAGAATTCATCTAACCTGAAAAGAGGGTAATAAATACCTATGGAATGCCAATAGACATATAATCTCAGATAACAAGTCTCCAGTATATGCATGTCAAACAGGTGCAGAAATCAAGTGCAGCAAACAATGCACGATGCAAAATATGCACATGGTGCAATGACATGTGTCACCCCTGACACCAGTCAGATCATCGTACACCTGTCATAGGTGACGTCTGAGAGGGTAGAGCTATGACAACTGTACGCACCCTGCTATCACTGCTCCTGAGTGACCGGGTGGACAGGATGCTGGCGGAGACTACGCTCCTACCCCAAGCAATGGGGGGAGTCTAGCTCTCATCTCCTCGTGGCTCAGTACGAGAAGGGATCCCTGGCTGCTACCACTCCCGGACCCACCCTCCAAATAGTGGCCAAACGGAGCAATACAGGGCAAATGCACACACCCTACGGTATCCACTAACCCATGAGTGGCCGTGTGCGCATATCGTGTACCGGAAGACGATAGGCTCAACCACAAGGGAGTCGCTGATCGCCGGCATGCAACAATGCAAAGATGGTGTATGATAGGTACACATACTCCCTCACCAAGTCCTCAGTATACTAAGTCTCAGTCTGAATCCTATAACAGGAAATACAGGTAACCTACAAGGTATACTGGCCGGAACCTACTGATCCCTCAATGTCAAATGCAAGAGATACATCACGATATCTAAGCATACATATAGATATGACAATACGTGAGACTGTATGGAACTAACAACATAATAACTCAGGGATAAACAACAAGTATCCAGAACAAGCATAATAAACAAGGATAGCGTATAATCTTACTGCTATCTATAACAGTCTATGCATAACAACATGACAATATCAGAAAAGATAAGTCAAAAGGTACCCGCCTCCAAATAGGTGAAGTCTGTATCAAGCAGAAAGAACCACCCGCCAATAGTAAATAGCAATAAATCCAATCAAGCTCCTGTATCAAGGATGTATTTAATTAGCTATTATACAGAAAGATAAGTAGCTAATTACTCCCTAAACCAAACCAGGATTAACCTAATCATTTCTTTTTCATTTAATCACTCCTAATTAAATGAAAGGTTTCCCAATTACCTCACATAATTATGATTAGGTTAAATCCTAGATCTAATCCCACAATTAGTTGACCTAAATAGCCACAATAACCTATCGAACTCTAAGGTAACCAAACCTATTCAAATTCATGCGTAGAGGTTTGCTAAGAACATTACAATATTGCAAATCTTGCCATAATCCAATCCATCACAGAACACAACAGTGGCAGCGTATAAGTGAAAAGTTCTTCTTACCTCTATCCAAATCCCAAACGATTTTGAGCTAACAACAAGGAGTTCTTCCCAAAATCGTGCTCCCCTGGATCTGCTTCCAAGAGCTCGAGGTAAGGGAAGATCAACCTGGGGTTCTACCCGACACCACAGATCCCCTGGGTTCTAACGCAGCTGGTGATTGCTGTTCCTGTGTGTGGTTCAGTCCAGACTTGACACAACACCCAACTCTCGTGCTTCCCTTTCAAATCTGCCAAAAATCCAACGATTACACTCCCTACTTAACCCTAAAACTCCAGGTCAAGTTCTTACCCGATCTGGGAGGAAGACGACGCTCAATCGACGGCTTCAGCCGTATTCTCTAGATCCAACGAGGGGAGGTTGGTGGAGTAGCTACGCAGGAGGGAATATCTCCGACCTTGGTCTCGCCGGCCTCGCGTGGAGAAGATCAATCGGCGTCGCCAGATCGGTAAGAGGAGGAGAAGCGTCGGGCTGTGGATCGAGAGGGTCGCGGCTAGGGTTCGCGAGAAGGGAAGAGGAAGGGAGGTGCTGCTGCGGGCGTTCTGTGGAGAAGTCGGGCGAATGGGGTTTTAGGTCAAGGTATATAAGTCGGACATTTTGCACTTTAGTCCAATTCAATATTTGGTTTAACTCCATTTGGTCCTTAAAGGTAAAGTGACCCCATTTTGACTTCAATTTAGCTCCCGAAATCATAACTCTTCTCCGGAAAGTTTCCAGAACCTACACAAAAGTGTCGGATTTAACATCCTCCCCCACTAATAAAAATTTGGTCCCCAAATTTCATTTATTACCCACAGCAATTACTAGCAACATATAGATAGCATAATGCTGAACAAAATCTAACCATACATACCTCCGGTAAATAGGTGAGGATAACGAGCTCTGATCGTATCCTCGAGCTCCCAAGTAGCCTCCTCATCAGAGTGATGCTGCCATCCGACCCTAACCAACCGGATGGTCTTGTTCCGCAACTGACGCTCTTTGTAGCCCAGAATCCGTGTCGGAACCTCCTCATACGTTGTATCCGGCTGCAGGGAAACAGATACGTCCGACAGCACATGCATAGGGTCTGGTACATACCGTCTCAGCATCGATACATGAAATACATCGTGCACTCCAACAGGGAAGGTGGTAGTGCCAGACGGTAAGCTACTGCTCCAATCCTCTCCAAAATCTGGAAAGGGCCAATATATCGCGGAGCAAGCTTACCTCGAAGACCGAATCTCTTCACCCCTTTCGTGGGTGAAACACGAAGGAACACATGGTCGCCAATGGAGAACTCCAGAGGTCTCCGTCTCCGATCCGCATAACTCTTTTGTCGATCCTGTGCCTTGGACATCCGTCGTCTAATAGTATGGACCAACTCTGCCTCAAGCTGAGCTCTCTGGGGTCCTAGCAACTGGGACTCCCCAACCTCCTCCCGAGGGTGGGTGTCCGACAAGGCCTACTATACAACACCTCATACGGTGCCATCTATATAGCCGCATGATAGCTATTGTTGTAGGCAAACTCAACCAGATGTAGATGATCCTCCCAGCTGCCTCCGAAACCCACAACACAAGCTCTCAATAGGTCCTCTAGAGTCTGAATAGTCCGCTCTGACTGCCCGTCGGTCTGCGGATGGAAAGCTGTACTGAACCTCAACTCGGTACCCATGGCCAGCTGCAGACTCTGCCAAAAATGTGATGTGAAGCGAGGGTCTCGGTCTGATATAATACTCATCGGAATACCATGCAACCGTACAATCTCTCTACAGTATAACTCTGCTAGTCTGTCCAAGGAGTTTGTCCTCCGAATGGCCAAAAAGTGTGCGGATTTGGTTAATCGATCAACGATCACCCAAATCGCATCGTGTCCTCGCTGAGTCCTCGATAATCCTACCACGAAGTCCATCGTAATATGTTCCCATTTCCACTTGGGAATGGAAATCCTCTGAAGTAGTCCAGCAGGTCTCTGGTGCTCAGCCTTAACCTGCTGGCAAACTAGACATCTAGCTACAAAATCCGCGATGTCTTTCTTCATGCCGTTCCACCAGTAGGAACACCTCAGGTCTCGGTACATACGTGTCCCGCCCAGGTGGATAGCAAATCGGGAGCAATGAGCCTCCTGAAGTAACTCCTCTCAGACCGAATGTGACTCGGGTATACATAGTCTCCCTCGGAAGTAGAGAGTACCCTCTTTATCTCTGGTGAACTCAGTCTGCTGTACTGAAGCTATCTGGCTGCCAAGGAACTGCAGGTGCTGATCAGTGGCCTGGGCCTCTCGAATCCTCGTCCAGATCGACGACTGAGCAACCATAGTCACAAGAATACCCTGTTCAGTCCGTCTCTGCTCCTCTAAGCCCAACTCTGAGAAACCCTGAACTAGCTCGGTAACTGATTCCCGGAGGTAGGCCAAAGTCCCTCTGGACTTCCTGCTCAATGCGTCCGCCACAACATTAGCTTTCCCTGGATGGTAGCTAATGGTGCAATCATAATCCTTAAGGAACTCCATCCATCTCCTCTGTCGGAGATTGAGTTCCTTCTGCGTAAATAGGTATTTGAGAATCTTATGATCAGTGAAAATCTCAAAAGTAATATCGTACAGGTGGTGCCTCCAAATCCACAAAGCAAAGATGATGGCGGCCAACTCCAAATCATGAACCAGATAGTTCTTCTCATGCTCCTTCAGCTGTCGAGAAGCATAAGATACTACCCGTCCGTGCTGCATCAGAACTGCGCCTAACCCCTGATGAGATGCGTCGGTATATAGCACAAATCCGTCCTCTCCCGAGGGTAATACAAGAACGGGTACTGTCACCAATCGCCGCTTCAGCTCCTGAAAGCTGGTCTCGCAAGCCTCTGTCCAAATGAACTTCACGCCTTTCCTGGTAAGGCGTGTCAGTGGCATAGCAATAGTGGAAAATCCCTCTGGGGATCTACTGAGATGCTCCCAGCTGGTAACCGCCTCGATCTTCTGGGGATCTACTGAGATGCCTCGGCTAGATACCACGTGTCCCAGAAAACCTACTGATGACAACCAAAAGGCACATTTACTGACCTTCGCATATAGACACTCTCGTCTGAGAGTCTCCAATACGATGCGAAGATGTTGTGCATGCTCCTCCTCGGAATGAGAGTAGACTAAGATGTCATCAATGAATACTATGACGAACTGATCCAGATACTCCAGAAATACGCGGTTCATCAAGTCCATGAATACCGCTGGAGCATTGGTAAGCCCAAATGGCATTACCAAAAACTCGTAGTGTCCATATCTGGTGCGGAACGCTGTCTTCTGGACATTTGACTCCCTGACCCTCAACTGATGATATCCGGATCGCAGATCAATCATGGAATACACAGATGTGCCCCTGAGCTGATCAAACAAATCCTCAATCCGTGGCAGGGGGTACTTATTCTTGATGGTCACTGCATTCAACTGTCTGTAGTCGATGCACAACCTCAAAGAACCGTCTTGCTTCTTCACGAAGAGAACTGGGGAACCCCATGGCGAGACGCTAGGTCTGATGAATCCCCTGTCCAATAACTCCTGGAGCTGGACCTTCAGCTCGTCCAACTCTCTCGGTGCCATACGATAAGGAGCTTTCGATGCCGGCGAAGTCCCCGGTATCAGCTCAATAGTGAACTCCACTTGCCTCCTGGGAGGCAAACCCGGTAGCTCCTCTGGAAATACGTCCTGATATTCTCGGACCACTGGAACGTCCGAGAGCGGAGGGCTACTGCTGTCATCGGTGCTAATAGATGACAGTAAGAAACCCTGACAACCGTGAGATAGCAATCTCTGTGCCTGAAGTGCAGAAATAACTGATATGCCCTCATCCCTGATGCCAGTGAAGTCCCACGAGGGTTGGTCCGGAGGCCGAAAAGTGACCACCCTCGTCTAGCAATCGACTGTGGCATGATAAGCGATAAGAACATCCATACCAAGAATAATATCGAAATCCACTATCTCCAGAACTAACAAATCAACTGTGAGGGTAATACTACCACGGAACAACTAGAGTTACCAATCCAGAGATTATCCTTCAATAACCAGATACAACCGAATAACCAACCAATCATTACACCTATCCAGGGCGCTCAACCCTAAGATCACGGGCGCCAAGTCTGTACTCCGATCATCAAATGTAAAACGTCAAATCCATGAGTATTACTCAAAATATCCTCAAATCAATAACATCCTCTGAATATCACAAGTCCTATATATATTCTCCAATAGACCGTCAAAAGAAAACATATAGTTAAAGATTCCACCAATAAGTCATACCATATGCTACTATCAATAACAAACTTCCAAACAATCAACATATAGAAAGATCATATATCCATTAAATGATCCATCAAAAAGCTACAAATCCGGCAGATCCTTATCCACTAACAAAATCCTCAAAATACTACATATCATAGAGATTTGTCAATCTCCATCCACCTCTTGTTACCATAACGGGTCGCACATCCCGATGTACCATCGAGATTATCTAACCACATACACTCAATCTATAGGTCAAAATCCCTCATAGAATCATGTAGCAACGAGCGAGTCGACCAACCATCGCCTCGTAACCCAATATTCTCCGATTCCTCCACTCAAGGTTCAGAAATCCCTGAAATCCAACCCCATAACATAGAGGCACACTCATCTCTCAAGAGTATCTCAACATAATCACGAAGTGATTCTTTGTTCCCTGGAAGTCATCCTCGACATCTTCCACCCATAAATGATCTACCCTCGTAAGTGATTCGTCTCAACACAAATCATAAGTACAAATGTGTCTCCTTGGTTATCCAAACCAAGTACACGCGATAACTCGTAGGTGTCAAGCAACTAGCTTCACACTTTTTCATATCAATGTAAGCCACCTATCAAACTGTACCTTCTGTAAGTACCCCTGGTTGATTTTGATGTGATCAACCGATTTAAGTTAGGTCCTGGTATGTTTAATCCCTCTACTAAGTGTGCAGGAGCTTAGGTACGGAGGAAGTCGAGTGTAAGACGTAGCGGACGAGAAGGATTGTGCGGGGAAGTGAGCCGACGGGCTCGGTACAATCCGAGAGACGCGGAAGCTGTGGAAGAGTACGCCGGTGGAGCGGTGTCCGAGGGACGAGAAGCCGGGAGGAAGGACACTCGAGGGGCGAAAGGCCGGAGTCGGGTTCGGGTGAGCCTAACTCTGGTTGGCCGGAAATCACCCAGTAGATGAACCAAAAGACTGGTCAGTTTGACCAAGTCAAACCAGGCACCTGAAACAAAAAGAAATTTATTTGCTGTGAAGATTCGAACCAGCAACCTCGCTTACATATATCACCAGCCTTACCGACTAAGACAAAGAAGAGATGTGATTAAAGTTGTTGCGAGCATATCATAAAGTTATTTATCTGTTACGAGCAGAAGACAAAGTTATCTCTTAAAGGATAACTTTATCCTTTAATCAGATCCAATGGATGCAGTTTAATCCCATCCAAGATCAACCATCCAGATTACATCCATGGATCGACGGCCAAGAGAAAATTCCTCAACAATCAACAATCCAAATTTATTCTCTTAGGCTATAAATAGGCTTAGAGTTTCAATCTTTTCAATCATTCAATTCTCTTGTAATTCTCTCTATAGTCTAGCGTGCTTTTATTGTAAGGCTTCTCCGCCACAAGGAGATTTTAATTGAGCGTCCACTGCCTTGGAAGCAACGTTCTTAGTTGCGACCAAGTTTTTTTTTAAGACGAGTGCCTTCCATTTCTTTATTTTATTATCCGTCTATTCACCCCCCTCTAGCCGGACCAACCTGATCCAACAAGTGGTATCAGAGCCAAGGTCGCCGCAGAAGGACTAACCGCCGACTGCAGCAATTTCAAGAAAATGGTTGGAGCCGTAATCTACCCGCCGAAGTTTGAGGGGGAGTTCACGATGTGGAAGCGCCGAATGCAGGTATTTTTTAAAACTGATATTGAATTGCTAATAATTATGAAAAATGGTTTTTCAGTTCCTAAAGACAACAACGGCAAGGATAAAGAAATAAAGTCATGGACCAAGAAGGAGAAATCAGACTTTGAAGCAAACGGCAAAGCTGAATTTCATCTACTAGCCGTTCTTCCCGTGCAAGAAGTTAACCGCATCGAGAATTACAACTCGGCAAAAGAGCTCTGGGAGAAATTCCTAGAATTTCATGAAGAGAAGAATAAGAAATCAGACATCGCCGCACTGAACACAAGGAAGATCCAACTCGACGATGAGTCCTTGTCAGAAGAGTCGGAAGGTCAAGAATATGCGGGTCTTGCGCTAATGGCAAATCATCAAGAAGGGAGCACTGATGAAGGGGGAGAGACGTCAGAAGAAAGCGACGACGAAAGAGGAACCTCGCTTTTCGAAAGCGACCCGGTAAGTGAGGTTTGTTTTCTTCCTCATGATCAATTATATACAGGAGTTAAAGCCTTGCTCAAATCTAATTATAGATTAGAAAAAGAAAATTTAAAATTAAAAAATGAATTAACACTTACATCCTCGTCTGAAATTTTAAAAAATGAAAATGATAATTTGAAAAACTTAGTGCAAAAATTAGAACTTGATATTGCATATTTACGCCAAAAGAAAAATAGCTTTCCTGATAATTTAAATTGGTATTTTAAAAATTATAAGGACCAATTTAAAAAGGTGTCCAAAAGTTATATTCTGCCTAAGTTTTTAATTAATCCTGTAGACAGGAACTTATTTTGGGTTCCTAAATTTGTATTAAACTAATAATTTTTTTTGTTATTATATATGTGTGCATTTTGTTTCTCTAACAAAAATTATGTCATTATTTTTTTTATGCACAATTATGCTGTCTATCTACTGGAACGCCTTTCAAAATTTTTTGAATAATTTTTTTCCTCGAAATTTGAAATTAAGAGTTTAAGGGAAAAACTCATTATAATTTTTTTTCAAATTTTTCGAAGTATTTTTTCGAATTTTTTAAAATTTACTCTTCAAGAACTCTTATGTGTTGGTTTGTCATTTTTGGACTTGATCAACCAATTTAAAGCTCAAAATTTTTGTCTAAACTCATATCTTTATCTTCGACTTTGACAAAAATATTCAGATTTTTTTCATAAATGTTTATTTTTTATGAATCGTTTAATGAAATCTATTTTTTTCTGATTTTTTATGAATTGTTTATCAAAATATGTTTTTTTTATTCGATAGAAAAATATTTTGACAAGATTCGATATTTTTTGGAACTCCACATCAGCTGTGGATTTTATCAAAAAAAATTAGATTTTATTTAAGTCATTTAAAAAAAAAATGGAATTAACTTTGAAAAAATATGTCATTTTAAAATTTGAAAAATCTATGGCAACGCGATTTTTTTTTCACTTAGAATATTTTTTATCGCACTCTAAAATTTTTCTTCTTCCCTACTTATATTTCCCAATTTTTTGATGTGATCAAAGGGGGAGGAATAGTATTAAGTTAAGAAGTAGAATTTTAATTTACTCGAAATTTAAGTTTTTTTTGAACTTAAACTGTTTACATTATTATGTATGTTTTTTTTATTTTGATTACCCTAATTTAACTCAGATTGATGCACATCAAAAAGGGGGAGATTGTAAGTACCCTTGGTTGATTTTGATGTGATCAACCGATTTAAGTTAGGTCCTGGTATGTTTAATCCCTCTGCTAAGTGTGCAGGAGCTTAGGTACGGAGGAAGTCGAGCGTAAGACGTAGCGGACGAGAAGGATTGTGCAGGGAAGTGAGCCGACGGGCTCGGTACAATCCGAGAGACGCGGAAGCTGTGGAAGAGTACGCCGGTGGAGCGAGAAGGACGTGCGCGGTGTCCGAGGGACGAGAAGCCGGGAGGAAGGACGCTCGAGGGGCGAAAGGCCGGAGTCGGGTTCGGGTGAGCCTAACTCTGGTTGGCCGGAAATCACCCAGTAGATGAACCAAAAGACTGGTCAGTTTGACTAAGTCAAACCAGGCACCTGAAACAAAAAGAAATTTATTTGTTGCTGTGAAGATTCGAACCAGCAACCTCGCTTACATATATCACCAGCCTTACCGACTGAGACAAAGAAGAGATGTGATTAAAGTTGTTGCGAGCATATCATAAAGTTATTTATCTGTTACGAGCAGAAGACAAAGTTATCTCTTAAAGGATAACTTTATCCTTTAATCAGATCCAATGGATGCAGTTTAATCCCATCCAAGATCAACCATCCAGATTACATCCATGGATCGACGGCCAAGAGAAAATTCCTCAACAATCAACAATCCAGATTTATTCTCTTAGGCTATAAATAGGCTTAGAGTTTCAATCTTTTCAATCATTCAATTCTCTTGTAATTCTCTCTATAGTCTAGCGTGCTTTTATTGTAAGGCTTCTCCGCCACAAGGAGATTTTAATTGAGCGTCCACTGCCTTGGAAGCAACGTTCTTAGTTGCGACCAAGTTTTTTTTTAAGACGAGTGCCTTCCATTTCTTTATTTTATTATCCGTCTATTCACCCCCCTCTAGCCGGACCAACCCGATCCAACACCTTCTAGGTCATCAACTAGGTACAGGTGATCCATGGTCAAAGTCCCCATGGAATAAAATATATCACTCTTCAACGATGGTAGCACGTAGCTAATGCTACTCTTCTACATCAATGTAGATCATATACCCTAAACGTGCCTTCCCGGTCACCTAACCAGGCACGAACGACCCAAAGGTCTGAAACTCCTTGAACTAGGGTAAGTCGATCATATATTGATCGAGCCAACTACGGTAGCCAACCCTAGTTCTCGCTTAGCTAATAATACCTAAAACACGTACTATAAATAGTACGGTCTAGAACAACCAAAATCCTTATCCTCCAATAGGTTGTTGACATATTTAACCTTAGTTGTCCGTTTCAACAATCGAGGCTACTAGAGAATAACATTCTTTGCTCCAAGATCTCATCCGCAATATGTCGACTAGTCACTCCTATGAACGATCACAAATAAGATAGATTGACAACATGTCAATCCAACTAAACCAAGTCTACATATCTCTATCCATCCAGTATGAATATAAGATCCCACCAAGTTGGGATAGTCTAACCAATCCAAAATCTAATACTGAGTACTAACGCTAGGATAGTATTAGAAAGATATACCTTTTGCCGCCTGGAGATGTCCCGTTGCTGCCAGGTCCCATGGTCCAAATCACGCCGTGAAACGACTCCGAAAATCCGAAATGTACTTGGGTAGACTCATCTAACCCGAGCTCCGACACCTACCGGTAGGTATCAGATTTAACTCCGAAAAATCCGTAAATCAAATACGCAACGTAAACCCTATCCACAAGTCCCTAAGGTATCCGGCAACCTCACTCTGATACCAAAAATAAATTGGTATCAGATAGACATCGTAAATCCACAAGTCCCCAAGGTATTCGGCAACCTGGGCTCTGATACCAAAAATAAATTGTCACGCCCCGAGACCCTGGAGCCGCTGATCCAATAGAAAATCGGACAGCACCTCCCCTGTCCGGCGGACAATTTACACATACACATAGATACAAATAGCACAACCACGCAGTTAAATGGCCTCAGGCCTCAAATCCATGCAGAAACAACGGATATATGACTATAACCATCGTAAAACCAAAGTACGAACTCACCTGAGCTGCCAGGGGGCAGGAACAAAGCTAAAACCCCACGAAGTCCAACATAGGACTCAAAAGTACAATCCCATCGAATAAAACATAAATACATGTCCAAAACATGGCAATGGAAGCAAAGTAAATAATACAGGGCCCATAACCGTAAATCAACATAAAATAAAACGAAGCAGAGCTCCTCTCGAGCTGGGGACTGGCGGCTAGGGCTCTCCTGGCAGACATCAACCTGAAATTAAGGAAAATAACCAACGGTGTGAGTCCAAAGGAACTCTGCGGATACCCAGAATAGATATGCATAGAAAGTTATACTAACAATAAGAGTTCCGCTAATACAGTCTCATATCAACAATAGGGAAAGACTAGTACTGAAAATACTGAGGTAGATACATACCAGAATCCATCTAACCTGAAAAGAGGGTAATAAATACCTATGGAACGCCAATAGACATATAATCTCAGATAACAAGTCTCCAGTATATGCATGTCAAACAGGTGCAGAAATCAAGTGCAGCAAACAATGCACGATGCAAAATATGCACATGGTGCAATGACATGTGTCACCCCTGACACCAGTCAGATCATCGTACACCTGTCATAGGTGACGTCTGAGAGGGTAGAGCTATAACAACTGTACGCACCCTGCTATCACTGCTCCTGAGTGACAGGGTGGACAGGATGCTGGCGGAGACTACGCTCCTACCCCAAGCAATGGGGGAGTCTAGCTCTCATCTCCTCGTGGCTCAGTACGAGAAGGGATCCCTGGCTGCTACCACGCCCGGACCCACCCTCCAAATAGTGGCCGAACGGAGCAATACAGGGCAAATGCACACACCCTATGGTATCCACTAACCCATGAGTGGCCGTGTGCGCATATCGTGTACCGGAAGACGATAGGCTCAACCACAAGGGAGTCGCTGATCGCCGGCATGCAACAATGCAAAGATGGTGTATGATAGGTACACATATCTCCCTCACCAAGTCCTCAGTATACTAAGTCTCAGTCTGAATCCTATAACAGGAAATACAGGTAACCTACAAGGTATACTGGCCGGAACCTACTGATCCCTCAATGTCAAATGCAAGAGATACATCACGATATCTAAGCATACATATAGATATGACAATACCTGAGACTGTATGGAACTAACAATATAATAACTCAGGGATAAACAATAAGTATCTAGAACAAGCATAATAAACAAGGATAGCGTATAATCTTACTGCTATCTATAACAGTCTATGCATAACAACATGACAATATCAGAAAAGATAAGTCAAAAGGTACCCGCCTCCAAATAGGTGAAGTCTGTATCAAGCAGAAAGAACCACCCGCCAATAATAAATAGCAATAAATCCAATCAAACTCCTATATCAAGGATATATTTAATTAGCTATTATACAGAAAGATAAGTAGCTAATTACTCCCTAAACCAAACTAGGATTAACCTAATCATTTCTTTTTCATATAATCATTCCTAATTAAATGAATGGTTTCCCAATTACCTCACATAATTATGATTAGGTTAAATCCTAGATCTAATCCCACAATTAGTTGACCTAAATAGCCACAATAACCTATCGAACTCTAAGGTAACCAAACCTATTCAAATCCATGCGTAGAGGTTTGCTAAGAACATTACAATATTGCAAATCTTGCCATAATCCAATCCATCACAGAACACAACAGTGGCAGCGTATAAGTGAAAAGTTCTTCTTACCTCTATCCAAATCCCAAACGATTTTGAGCTAACAACAAGGAGTTCTTCCCAAAATCGTGCTCCCCTAGATCTGCTTCCAAGAGCTCGAGGTAAGGGAAGATCAACCTGGGGTTCTACCCGACACCACAGATCCCCTGGGTTCTAACGCAGCTGGTGATTGCTGTTCCTGTGTGTGGTTCAGTCCAGACTTGACACAACACCCAACTATCGCGCTTCCCTTTCAAATCTGCCAAAAATCCAACGATTACACTCCCTACTTAACCCTAAAACTCCAGGTCAAGTTCTTACCCGATCTGGGAGGAAGAAGACGCCCAATCGACGGCTTCAGCCGTATTCTCTAGATCCAACGAGGGGAGGTTGGTGGAGTAGCTACGCAAGAGGGAATATCTCCGACCTTGGTCTCGCCGGCCTCGCGTGGAGAAGATCAATCGGCGTCGGCATATCTGTAAGAGGAGGAGAAGCGTCGGGCTGTGGATCGAGAGGGTCGCGGCTAGGGTTCGCGAGAAGGGAAGAGGAAGGGAGGCGCTGCTGCGGGCGTTCTGTGGAGAAGTCGGGCGAATGTGGGTTTTAGGTCAAGGTATATAAGTCGGACATTTTGCACTTTAGTCCAATTCAATATTTGGTTTAACTCCATTTGGTCCTTAAAGGTAAAGTGACCCCATTTTGACTTCAATTTAGCTCCCGAAACCATAACTCTTCTCCAGAAAGTTTCCAGAACCTACACAAAAGTGTCAGATTTAACAAATTCTTTGTAATCTTTCATTATTTTTCTGAGCTTTTCATCGTGTAAAAGGCTTCTCGCCGAAGGAGTTTATTCAGGAGAATCGAGCTATATTTTGTCTTGGATTAGCAACTTCTCTAGTTGTAAACTAAGTAAAATCCATTCGTCTCTTTCTTTTCAGTATTGCATTATTTTTGTATTATTAATATTGTGAACTAATCAACATCTTTGTTTAAGATAAACAAAATATAGAATTTTATTTTTAGGGGCAATTCACCTCTCTCATACCGACCTACGATCACCATCATCAGATACACTCTAAATTCGTTTCCAAGAACTCAAGAGTGGACCTGGATTGTAAACTCATATTATATTTCGAAAGACCCCGAGGTAAGTAGTTTTGAAGAATTATATTCTACTTTCGAATTACATGAGTCAAGATGTGCAAGCTTAAGAAAAGAAAAAGAACTGATTCAGAACCTAGCATTTAAGACTAAGAAAGACGAATCAGATTCAGGGTCATCGCTCAACAAATATGAAGAAGCATTTATGGTAAGAAAATTTTCAAAGTTCTTAAAATGTAACAACTAACACGAAATAGGCAACATAGCTTCTCCGAAGGAAGAGAAAGTAAGATACTATAAATGCGATGAAGAAGGGCATATCAGAGACAACAACCTAAAATTGAAAAGCAAGAAGAAAAAAAAGACAAAGGGTTAAAAAGATCCAAACAAAGGAACCACAAAGCAACATCATCATCAAAAAAGTCCGAACTTGAGGAGTATTCCAGACTAGTATTCATGGCGAGTTACCAAAAAGAAGACGAAGAAGCTACTTCAGAAGAGAACATCAATGGAGGGGAACATCTACTGATGATCCGACAGGGTAAGTGATGTACGTCTCTTATCTTCTAATAAATTATATGAAACTATTAAAATACTAAGTAGATCACTTTGTAAAACTAGGACAAAATATATAAATTCAATAAATAATTTTGCATGTAGAAAAATTGGACAAACTTAAGGATGAAAATACAAAACTAAAAGAACAAATAGAAATATTAAAATTAAGGAAAATTTCTACGTGTTCAAATTCATATACTTTAGAAAAAATATTAGATATAATGGAGAATTTAATTGATATTTTAGTAATCATAAGGGTCAAATTATAAAAGTGTCAAGATACGATATTCCATAAAAGCATTAATAAATTCTATAATAAAATTTATTTTGGATTCCAAAAGTTATTTAGACTCATTAGATTGTTTTGCTAGAAATAATTCGAATAGATAGAAATTAATTTGTTTATTATTAACATTATTGGAAAAATGAGTTTTTCGTAGCCTTTATATTTAGTTTTTTTTCTGTTTAAAAAATTAAGTGATGCGTTGGCAACTTTTTTTAAGATTTTCAACTATTAAGAAATTTTCTATGAATTTTTAATGAAAAATGAAATTTTAAATTCAAAATCTTTTGGAGATAGATTATTAGTGAAACTAATTTTTAGTACGGTTCACATAGTAACAAAAATTAGCAAATTATTTTGCCAATGAATTCTATTTTTAAGAATTTATTTTTAAAAATAACTATGTTTGATAAAAAATGATAATTTGACAAAAATATAATTTTTTTTCAAAAATTAATTCTTATGATTAGAATAATAGTGTTTAGTATTGACAAATTTTTTGATATTTTTCAAAAATTAAAAATAATTTTAAAATTATGTTTGGTAAATCTGAGGATTAATTCTTAAAAATTATGTAATTTATAATATAATTTCAGAAAATTATAGACTCTTAGATCAACTATGTACATACGTGAAGAAAAATTTTTAGATTTTTTTTTCATACTTATCCTTTTTTTTTCTGTTTGATCAAGGGGAGAAAATATGTGGGTTATGTTAAGGGGGAGAATTGCTCTTGTACTTAATTATAATGATTTTAATGATTAATTGATATATGACTTTATTGTTGGTTTACCTAATCTTAACTGGGGTTGATGCATATCAAAAAGTGAGAGATTCTAGGTACCTTGGGTTAGTTTTGATGTGGTCAGCCGAGTTAAGTTAGACCTTGCGAATTTGATGCCTTATGTCTAAGTATGCAGGGTCTTAGGAACACAAGAAGTCAAGCTGGAAGATACAACGAGTGAGAAGGATGGTATGGGAAGGGAGTTAATGAGCTTGGTGCATCTGAGGGACGAGGAGCTATGAAAGAATATACCGGTGGAGCAAGAAGGAAGCGCACGACACATCTAAGGGACGAGAAGCAGGGGAGGAAACCTACTTGAGGAGAAGGACAGAGTTGGAATCGGATAAACTCAACTCTGGATGGCTGGAGTATCACCCAAGCAATCAGAACGAAGAATGGTCAATGTTGAGATTGATTATTCAAATGAACAGTACTAAAAGTGCCTCAGTTGTAACTAGAAACGCCTAGGATGAACAATATTGAAGGTGTCTCAGTTGTGATTAGAGGCGCCTCATATGAACAGTAGCCGAGGTGCCTCAGTTCACATTGAAGGTGCCTCCAACGTGGTCGAGTTGTTGGAGAGATGTCGCTGTGTGGATGAAATTCATCTAGCTGAGACGCCCTGGGTCTAATTAGAGACGCCTCTAATGTCACATTAATAAATAGTCACTTTGACCAAAAGACTTTAAATAACACCTTAGAACTAGGAGTTAAGAACAACACTAAGTATTCATTTTCTATAATCATTTGTGAACTTTTCAACTACTATAAGGGGCTTCTCTACCTCAAACGTTATCAAAGAAGGAGTTTTCATTAGCGAGCTTCATTTGCCTTAGATTAATAACCACCTAGGTTGTAATCAAGTAATTCTCTGAGTCCTTTTATTTTTTATGTTATTTATTTTGATTAATTAGTATGTGTTTGTCCTTGCTAAATAGAAAATAAGAGAAGTGCTAATTTCAATTGCAGACTATTCGCTCCCCTCTATCTGGTCCAATCCAATCCAACAATAGGACCATCCAATGACTGGCGAGTAGGCCTTTACTGGGTGCTGGTTGGCTCTGGCGGATAGGCCTTTATTGGATGTCAGTCGGATTTGCCATTTTGGTGAGGCGGGTCGACCTTTACTATGTACTGGTTGGATGTGGCAGGTCGGCCTTTACTAGGTGTTGATTGGCTCTGACGGATAGGTTATGGGATGGGGTCAACCTGGAAGAGGATCCCATTGATCTCCCTTGACTTTAACTCAACTCAGGTCAATTGACCTCCTTTATATCCGTGATAACTCCTAATACTCTCCATATCAATCAAAGTTTCATGTGATGAAGCTATTGATACAGCTAAACTTCTTCCTTTGCGAGAAGGGTTGGGATTTCATTGTGGCTGCTGCCACAGTGCCTGCTATTAAACTCACACAGAGACCTACATATCCATGGAGGGGAAAAACAACAGAAGCACCAAAAAGAATATTAGACATTATGTTTTTTTACCAAACTAACTAACCCATATTCTGGTTAAAGGTGCATTTTTAAGATAAGGATGCCTTCTACAGTTCAGAGGACAACAATTTCCATATATTAAATAATCTGATGAAAGATGGAACTCTTCTGTCCTTTTAGAACATATTTTTTCTATCATTCAAGGAGAATTATGTAGAAGGTTTGTTTTTTTTTTTGCAAAAATTATCCAAAATTTTCCACCAGGGAAAAAGAATACGCTAACTCACTATCAATTTTCATAAAACTTCATTGCTTCTTTTGAAGAAAATGACAAATTAAAAAAAAACAATCTTTCTTATTGTATGCTGTATTTAAAATGTGTAAATTTTTTTTCTTACCATTCTTTAGTAAGATGATCAATATAAGACTTGTCTTTGTGAGGGAGACTAGCATTGTTGCTCAATCATTATTTGGCTTGCATGTGCCCTGATTCACAGAGACTAGGGAAGAACGTAGGTGATCCTATCCTCAAGCTGAGAAGGATAATGTATTGGTGCAGACAACACCCAAGTCGAATCTGTGTTTTGATAATGACAAAAGGTTCAAAAGTTAAGATATTATGTTGATCTAACATGTTCACTAAGAATACAGGAAAAGAAGTCCTAGGTACACTGGGCACGAAGTCCTGGTCGAGGACTGGGCACGAAGCCCTGGCAAGGAGCTGGCACCGAAGACCTACTCGGAAGGTGGGCACGAAGACCTGCTCGGAAGGTGGGCACGAAGACCTGGTCAGGTGCATCGGGCAAAAGTCCAACCGGAGGAGCCGGTTGGCAAAAGGTAAATTCTCCCGAGAGGAGTAGGTGAGGACGCATTCCCGGTCGAGGGAACAGTAGGCGTCGGTTCGACTTAGGGTTCCATTTTGGAGACCTAAAGTTAGAACCAAGACAGCTACGGCTGTAAAACTCACTAACGTTCTTGCTTTATTATGTTTGGTACTAACCTGGATGCAGGACCAAAAGAACGAGTCTCTGCAGCTCAGAACGCCTCAAAGGAGTGAGGCAGCAGCTGGGTTGGGTGCTCGGGAGGTCCAGGGCGCCCTAAGTACAAGCCAAACATGAGTTCAGCAAAAGTACGCTTCGGAAGCTAACTGGGCGGGGCGCCCCCATGCTCCCGGGCGCCCCCGTGCTCCCGGGCGCCCCGGATGCTCAGGGCGCCCCGGGCTCAAGCTAACGAAGCGGATAAAACATATCCAGTAGAGAAGCTAGCGGATCGATTCAACCCGGGCGCCCCCAGCGTCCCGGGCGCCCCCACAGTCAACTCTCAGCCCTATTCGAGTGGGATAAGGGCTGACCGAGAGTTGCTCGGATCGGGTGACACGTGGGGGGGGGGGGCGCCTGATGACCGTTTCAGTCGTGTCACGGTTTCAAATACAATTTAAGTACCGAATTCCTCTAAACTAATGTAGCATAGAGTAACTCGAGTCGTCTCCCAACGAATGTAGTTGGTACATGATAATTCTCAGAATTGTATTTTATTGCTTTTGGGTTTTTGATATCAAACTGGGGTTTGGATTTGAACGTAAAGACTACGAAAAGAAATAGCAAGCAAGTATGAAATCTAGTTCTAATTAAGGAAAGACAGTGCAGGTAATGAAATCTAATTTAACCTGACTACAATTGCAGTAAAGAAAAGGACAACTAGAAATTAAGCATCAACGAAACTAGACATGGAACAAAAACCTATAGCATTAAAGAAATTTACTCTCCTAACTTACTTGCATGTAATAAAGACCTAAAACTTAAAGCACTTGGAAAAACAATCCAAATAGAAGTTAAGCAAAAACATCACAATTGACATTAACTGTTCTAAGAGGCATTTGATCGAACACATGATAGACATGCTAAAAATGGCTTCAAGTACATGCAAATTGAATTGGGGAAGAATAATCAAATACAAACATTCACTCAATCAAACACATAGCAATTCAAACTATCACATAACAATAGAATCTGAAATAATTGTTCTCAGGGGCATTCTATCAAACACAAATGGAGCATGATCTAAATGGCTTAAAGTATGTGCCAATTGATATGGAAAAGTTCCATCAACTGCAAATATTCAACATCCACACATAATATTCATCAAATAAGATCAATCTTCAAATGACAATGCAATTAAACCACCAGTTAATCCACTCTAATGAGCTGCTGCAAAACTTCTGTGAGAGAATTGAATGCCGAAAACAATTCTATAGAGAAATGAACTGCCAAAACGAAATGATGAAGAGCTGCTGAATTGAAACTGATGAAGAACTTATGGAATTAGAGAACTACTGCTGGAGAGCTGCTAGAATTCGATCGGATGAAGGCTCGTCACTTCCCTCAACCCGAGAGAATGCTGCAAAGGAAATTGCGAGAAGCTGAAGAAGCTCTGTGAAAGGTGGCTGCCGGATTGAAATATGCTAGAATTGAAATCGTGAAGAGGAAACTGCAAAGAAGAAAGCTGTGAAGAGGAAATTGCTGAAGAATTGCTGTAAAAGACTTGCTGTAAAGAAAAGCTAAGAAAGAAATTGCTATAAAGAAAGAAATGGCAAGAAATTTCTGTAAAGGGAGGAACGGCTGCGGGCGGTGGAGTGGGTGATGAGATGTCAGCTAGGGTTCGGAACCCCCAGAGCCCTAGCTGTGGTGGTGGTGTCGAGAAGATGATGCGACGGCTGCGTTCGGCTAGGGTTCGGAACCCCCAGAGCCCTAGCTCGTCCGGCCGGTGGCGATGATGTGCGATGGATGCTTCCCTCAACCTGAAAGGAAACTCTGCGACAGAGATGGAGATCAGCTAGGGTTCGGAACCCCCAGAGCCCTAGCTGTGGTCGACATGGATGATCCGTCCGGCGGCGATGAAGATGGAAAGGAAGTCGCCGGCGGTGAGAGTGGAGCGGATGGAGTGAGTCGGGAACCCCTCGACCAGCCTTGGGTGCAGCAGCAGATTGAGTCCAGTCAACCAAGCCAGTGTTCACAGCTCAGAAGAGAATTAGCAATGGATGGCTAAGATCGATTTGGCTTCATCCAACGGTCAGATCTCTTCAGATCTGAACCAAACTCCACAGATCCCAATCAATGGTCCTGATCTACCTGTCCCCAGCTCGGATTAACCAAATCAGTGGTGGATGGTCCAGATCTTCCTTTTTCTTGAATGGATGGTCTAGAACATCTTGAGCTCGATCCAACGGTCAAATTACTTCTGATTTGGCTGAAGTTTTCAGATCTTGCTCTATGGTCATGATTGATCCTATCTTGAACTCGGATTGACCAGAAGTTGACCGATGGCTTAGATCTAGCCGTTCTCTGGAATGGAGGACTCCTATTAATCCGATGCTTGATCCCATTGATCTGGATCCAATGCTAACTCAAGTCTGACCCGATTTGATCTAGGTCCATGATCATTTGAAGTCTACAAAATGATATTCAAATTTAGTGCCAAAAATATCCCAAATATACAAAGATTTGAATTAAAAGCCAAAATAAGGGAAATACATGAAACCTAATACAATTGCAAACTTAAGCATATAAAATGTGGATCAAACATGGATTTAAGAGCCTAGAATAATCAACAAAAATGATGGTTATCAACTCCCCCACATTTAATTCTTGCACGTCTCGGGCAAGTAAACAAAACTAAAAGAAAACAAATATCTCCCAAACATTACATCCCCTATCAATACTTTAAGAAATAATAAAAGAAAGTTACTTAGGATCATCAAGTCTCAAGAATCCATGTATTTATGGTTCCAAATCTCACATAAGTCAAAAACATGGTAATTTCATCAACTTGAATAAACTAAGCATGACAAAAACCTCACAAGATGGATATATGCACTGATGCTCACAAAAATAATAAATATGGAAGTGGAGTTCTCTCCAAACATTCATGATATTGCACTACCATATGCTTGCTTATCTTCTACTTCTCCACTACTATAACATAAGTACACAAATCAAGAGGGCTTTTCAATGAATAATAATGAGACCAAGTGCTACAAGAAAACAAGAATGGTAGATAACAAAGAAGATCATAGAGAGCATGAAAGAAGATCAAAGAGAATATGAGAGCATTGGGGTAATTAACATGATGTATACAATCAAACAATAGGCCAAAATAAGAACACACCCAAACATCCAACACTCACAATTTCCTTGCACATTCTCAATGCACTACACATCAACCACTTACAACATCTCTCAAAATGCATGTATGGATTAATAACATAACTCTTGAATTTCTCTAAACAATAATATCGAAAGAGTACACATCAAGAAAATATTCCTTTTTGTTCATCACTAACAAAATCCCGAATGCTTGAGGAAATTTTTTTTTCATAGAGAGATTTTTTTTCATTCTTTTCTCTTTTTTTCATCTTTATTATTTTTTTCTATCTCTCTTCTTTTTTTTCACATAGAGAGATTTTCTTTCTTTTTTTTCACTTTTTTTTTTCACACTAGCATCCGTCCATACACACTTGTCTCCCCCCCCCCACTTAAAACTTGAGCATCTCGCAAAAACTACTAAATATGTATCAAAGTATGATAGCATCTCTAACTGACAATAATAGAGGCTAATAATAGACAAATAAAAATGTACTCATCATGCAATCACCCCATGCTTTCATCGCATGCTCAAGGAAAGAATATGCTAACAAAGATATGACAGTAAGAATATAGTGACAATAAGAGAATCTGAAGGACAATGAAACATGAAAGTAATAGGTGAAGCGCTCACTAGTAACAGTAGCAAAGTAGAGGGAAAACTAAGAGTTCAACAAGAAAGGTTGCCTCCATCATATTCATGTAAGCTTATGCTATTGTAATTTCAAAAAGAATCAAAGCAAGTTCTAGAGTGTCAAGTATCACAAATGCTATCACACATAAGAGGATTAAGGATAGGCAAGGCATATCCTCACTAGGTGAACAATAAAATGTCATGCTTAATCCAACAAGATAGAGTTCATCACCACAACAATTGACTAAATGCAATTAATGTCCCCAAGCATACTAAGGAAACCAAAACTCAATAGTCAGACTTAACCATCTTTTATGATTCTCAAAGCATAATAAAGGAACATGTAAGGAGATACAACTAGAAGTCAAACAAGGTTTATTCAAAACCAAACAAAATGCAGAATGAGGAAGCAAAACATGAATGCAAAGCATAAAAGCAAACAAACATGCAAAAAAAAAAAAAAAAAAAAAAAAACAAACATGCGAGTATAAACATAAAGAAAAATAAGAAAAGGAAAGTTAAAGGAACAAAACTCCCCTTTATTTCCTGGTGGCTGGAGGCGGTTTTTTTTATTTTTTTTTTTTTTTTTTTTTTTTTTTTTTTTTTTTTATTGGTTACAGCGGATTAACTGAAGTTCATCCATACGAGTTGTGGTGGAGATGTTATCGGTTCGAAGGCGATTAGGTGCAAGAATCCCACTTAAGAGAGTGAGTGCTACTAGTCGAAATAAGAGCAACTCCTCCCTCTTGACGCTTTTTAGAAGTCCTTCCAGGAGGTTGGAGTCTGTTCAGATGGAGCACCCACTCCAGAAGCCTTCGGGACCCTGCAAAACCATGTAATACCTCTCTCAAGCGTGCAAAGTAAGTAAGAAGTGTAATATCATCAATCTCAGCATAGAATGTATCCACAAATGCATCACATCCAATTAAATTAATTTTTGGTACTTCAATGAAATCTTCACAATTATTTTCCATCAAGGATGTATCAAGCAATGCATTACAACCAATGAAATCAATTTTCGGTTCCTCAATAAGTGTTTCACAATCAATTTCAGCATAAGATATATCAAGAGCTGCATCACAATAAACAACATCAATATCAGGCTCTTCTAAAAAATTTTCACAATCAGTTTCCACATAAAGTATATCAAGGAATGTTTCACCGCCAATAAAATCAATCTCGGGTACCTCCATAAGTTTTTCACACTCAACTTCAGCATAAGATATAGCAAGAGATTCATCATAATAAACAACATCGATTTCAGGCCCTACTAAAAATTTTTCACAATCAGTATTTATATGAGATGTATCAAGTAATTCATCACAACAAACAACATCAATTTGGGGCACTTCTAAAATTTTTACAATCCATATCCACAAAAGATGTATCAAGAGATTCATCATAACAAACAACATCAATTTTAGGTGCTTCTAAAATTTTTTTACAATCAATAAAATTAGTTTGAAGCACCTCTATGCAATCTTCAAAAGAAATAGGAGGAATACTTACCTGATCTTGCTGAAGAATAGCTGGAGGTTCTATAAGAGTAGATGTAATTATTAGTTCCTCCTGGTAATGAGCAATCTCTTCTTCAGGTTCAAGTTCTGGTGATTCTTGGGTTCTTACTTTCACCATGCAAGTCCCTACACTTCCTGGTTTGTCCTCTGAATCTTCTAATGTATTCATCACTGTTGGTGGTCCCTGGGGCTTAGTGCAATCCCCTACACCTGTAGAATCATCTCCTATACATGCTTCTTCAATAATTTCTACAGCAACAATATTAGAAAAATTAGGACCAATAATACTAGCATCACAAAATAAAAGATGAGAAGGGTCCTGTAGTGCTTCAGAATCTTCTTCTTGAGCTGAAAAATTTGGAAATGAATTTTGAACAAGAACTTCAGGAGGAATGCATGCTGTAGGTTTCCTGATTTTGATGACTTCTTCTTCTTCTTCCACCAACCTCCAAGTTAGTTCACAATCATACCCCTTAAAATCCTGAGTAGCCTGAGGAGATAATTGTCCTGATCTTTCGGCTTCTGTTTGATCCATTTGATCAATCAATTGTTCAAGGCATCTTCCAATGTCTTGAAGCCTGGTGTAGAACTCCTGTTGGTCTTGAAATGTAGCAAAAGGCGGCTGAAGACCATGAGTAGGCCGTGAATTCTGAAATTGGAGCTGTTGGGGCTGCTCAAATGGTTGAATAGGTTGATTAAACTGTTGAAAATTGGTTGATAGCACGAATGATGTTGCTGGAAATTATTGTTCTAAAATTCTGAAGTTGAGGCTGAAATTGTTGATTGAATTGCTGAAATGCTTGAGGTTGCTGCGTTTGCTGGAACTGCTGAATTTGGGGCTAGGTGGCTGAAATGTTTGCTGAATTGGCTGAAATTGAGGCTGGTGAAATAGTTGAAAATTTTGTTGAAAATTTGGATTGTACCCTTGCTGAAAATTCTGAAATTGTGGTTGAAACTGCTATGGTGGATGATTGAAAATTTGGTACTGCTGCAAATCTGAGTAGGGCTGCTGAAATTGTTGAAAAGGCTGACATTGTGGCTGCCCTTGCTGAAATTGATAACTTGGTTGTTGAAAATTTGATTGGGGCTGCTGAAAATATTGGTTCTACTGTTGAAATTGTTGACACGGCTGCTGGTAAGTAGGTGAAAACATTTTGAACTGACAGTCCTGTCACAAAGCAAACAAAATGGCAGCAACCGTATACAAAAGATAAAGCAATCAAGAATAGAATCAAAAGATATAATTATCAAGCACCACTACATTCCCCGGCAACGACGCCAAATTTTGATGACTGTTTCAGTCATGTCACGGTTTCAAATACAATTTAAGTACCGAATTCCTCTAAACTAATGTAGCATAGAGTAACTCGAGTCGTCTCCCAACGAATGTAGTTGGTACATGATAATTCTCAGAATTGTATTTTATTGTTTTTGGGTTTTTGATATCAACTGGGGTTTGGATTTGAACGTAAAGACTACAAAAAGAAATAGCAAGCAGGTATGAAATCTAGTTCTAATTAAGGAAAGACAGTGCAGGTAATGAAATCTAATTTAACCTGACTACAATTGCAGTAAAGAAAAGGACAACTAGAAATTAAGCATCAACGAAACTAGACATGGAACAAAAACCTATAGCATTAAAGAAATTTACTCTCCTAACTTACTTGCATGTAATAAAGACCTAAAACTTAAAGCACTTGGAAAAACAATCCAAATAGAAGTTAAGCAAAAACATCACAATTGACATTAACTGTTCTAAGAGGCATTTGATCGAACACATGATAGACAAGCTAAAAATGGCTTCAAGTACATGCAAATTGAATTGGGGAAGAATCATCAAATACAAACATTCACTCAATCAAACACATAGCAATTCAAACTATCACATAATAATAGAATCTGAAATAATTGTTCTCAGGGGCATTCTATCAAACACAAATGGAGCATGATCTAAATGGCTTAAAGTATGTGCCAATTGATATGGAAAAGTTCCATCAACTGCAAATATTCAACATCCACACATAATATTCATCAAATAAGATCAATCTTCAATTGACAATGCAATTAAACCACCAGTTAATCCACTCTAATGAGCTGCTGCAAAACTTCTGTGAGAGAATTGAACTGCCAAAAACAATTCTATAGAGAAATGAACTGCTAAAACAAAATGATGAAGAGCTGCTGAATTGAAACTGATGAAGAACTTATGGAATTGGAGAACTACTGCTAGAGAGCTGCTAGAATTCGATCGGATGAAGGCTCGTCACTTCCCTCAACCCGAGAGAATGCTGCAAAGGAAATTGCGAGAAGCTGAAGAAGCTCTGTGAAAGGTGGCTGCCGGATTGAAATCTGCTAGAATAGAAACCGTGAAGAGGAAACTGCAAAGAAGAAAGCTGTGAAGAGGAAATTGCTGAAGAATTGCTGTAAAAGACTTGCTGTAAAGAAAAGCTAAGAAAGAAATTGCTGTAAAGAAAGAAATGGCAAGAAATTTCTGTAAAGGGAGGAACGGCTGCGGGCGGTGGAGTGGGTGATGAGATGTCAGCTAGGGTTCGGAACCCCCAAAGCCCTAGCTGTGGTGGTGGTGTCGAGAAGATGATGCGACGACTGCGTTCGGCTAGGGTTCGGAACCCCCAGAGCCCTAGCTCGTCCAGCCGGCGGCGATGAAGTGCGATGGATGCTTCCCTCAACCTGAAAGGAAACTCTGCGACAGAGATGGAGATCAGCTAGGGTTCGGAACTCCCAGAGCCCTAGCTGTGGTCGACGTGGATGATCCGTCCGGCGGCGATGAAGATGGAAAAGAAGTCGCCGGCGGTGAGAGTGGAGCGGATGGAGTGAGTCGGGAACCCCTCGACTGCCCTACTTCGCGTTTCTGCTTCCTTTTGATCCCTGGCTGCGCGTGGGTTCGGTCAACCAACTTCAGCTTAAGTTCGATTCAGTCCAGACTTGGGTTCCGTAGCAGACCAGCCTTCGGTGCAACAGCAGATTGAGTCTAGTCAACCAAGCCAGAGTTCATAACTCAGAAGAGAATTAGCAATGGACGGCTGAGATCGATTTGGCTTCATCCAACGGTCGGATCTCTTCAGATCTGAACCAAACTCCACAGATCCCAATCAATGGTCCTGATCTACCTGTCCCCAGCTCGGATTAACCAGATCAGTGGCGGATGGTCCAGATCTTCCTTTTTCTTGAATGGATGGTCTAGAACATCTTGAGCTCGATCCAACGGTCAAATTACTTCTAATTTGGCTGAAATTTTTAGATCTTGATCTATGGTCATGATTGATCCTATCTTGAACTCGGATTGACCAGAAGTTGACCGATGGCTCAGATCTAGCTGTTCTCTGGAATGGACGGCTCCTATTAATCCGATGCTTGATCCCTTTGATCTGGATCCAATGCTAACTCAAGTCTGACCCGATTTGATCTAGGTCCATGATCATTTGAAGCCTACAAAATGATATTCAAATTTAGTGTCAAAAATATCCCAAATATACAAAGATTTGAATTAAAAGCCAAAATAAGGGAAATTCATGAAACCTAATACAATTGCAAACTTAAGCATATAAAATGTGGATCAAACATGGATTTAAAAGCCTAGAATAATCAACAAAAATGATGGTTATCAGCGCCCCCAACGTTCAGGGCGCCCCGGGAGGCTATAAAAAGTCCCTCAACCCCAAGGCTTCAATGATCACTGCTTCCAACGCCAATACGCTCTTCTACTCAAGCGCCGTGCTTCAGAAAACTTCCATCTCGAGATTCTAGCACCGACGACGACCCTACGCACCGAAGAATGATCTACACCGGACGTCGGTAAAGAAGAGTTAATTTTTAATTGTACTTTCTCTGCACTACTACTGTACATCTTCTTGTAATTATTTGTGCGACTATAGTATTGCCCACAGTAAATGGTCAACGACCGTGGGCCTTGGAGTAGGAGCCGACCGTGACTCCGAACCAAGTAAATCGTGGTGTTTGCGTTTGGTTTTTGTGTTAAAATTCCGCTGCTAATTCTCTTAATCTCGAATCTGAAACGTTTTACGATATTCACTCCCCTCTATCGTATTCTCTCGATCCAACATAATGTGTAGTCAATATTGACTCGAAGGAGACTCGAAGCCACAAAGAACAATGCATCACAACTGTCGACTCCCGGAAGACTTAGAACTGCATCACCAACTCCATGAAATAGAAACAACCAAGGAGAAAGGAATGTTAGAAGCAAGGTTGGGGGGCCCTGACACATGCACTCTGATGCTCAAGTCATTCCTTGATTTGTGGAATAAATGGAGTGGAATGCGAGAATTAGTAAAGAGACCTTATAGCGTAGTTTTTAATTTTGATGTTGACATGTTTCATTTATGTTTTGTGGTGTCTTAAAGACAAGTTAAAAGATATGCCACTCGGCTAGAGTCTCTTAGAACCGAATGATTTATAACTTACACAGAATGATTAAGACTTAATGCCTTAAACCTTTTAGGTAAGTTTAAGAATGATTAAGAGAACTATAAATGAGCGAGGGTAATTGCTAGTGGTTTGCTAGAAACTGAAGAGGGGCCGTAATTGTATCGTCGAACATGTAGGAATATGGATAGCTAAATTTAGGCGAGACATATTCTCAAATGTTATTACTAAGGCAGTCATCTATAACTTAGTGAGAAATCCATAGGCCAATCTACCTTAGTAGGAAGAAGGGCTAGCGATTGTTTCAAGAAACAAGAATGTAAGCAAGCAGGGAGGAGCGCTAGTATGGGAACGTGCAAAGATCTCATTTGGTTAGCCACAACCATAGGTTTCACGAAGAAACCCATGTATAACTCGTCTAATGGGACGAGAGTCTTTGACAGCCGACCGGGCGGTGTGTTGAAGTGTGATGAGCCATGTCTTACCGACCACGCTTGTTATGGCACAGGAAAACTCACTTGTAACTCATCTGAGAAGATGATAATCTTTAACAGTCGAGCAGGCAGTGTGTTGGAGCATGGAGAGCCATGTCCTACCAACCACGCTCGTTAAGGCATAGGGAAACCCACTGATAACTCATCTGAGAAGATGAGAGTCTCTGACAGTTGAGTGGACGGTGTGTTGGAGCGTGGAGAGCCACGTCCTACCGACCACGCTCGTTAAGGCATAGGGAAACCTTCTTATCACTCATCTAAGAAGATGAGAGTCTTTGACAGCAATGCGGGCGGTGTGTTGGAGCGTGGAGAGCCATGTCCTACCGACCACGCTCGTTAAGGCACTAGGAAACATGCTTATAACTCATATAAGATGATGAGAGTCTTTGATAGTTGAGCGAGAGGTGTGTTGGATCGTGGAGAGTCACGTCCTACCGACCATGCTCGTTAAGGCACGGAGAACCCATTTTCAAATTTCATGACATGCTCTTCAGGGGCCTGTAGTGCCTCCATACTCGGCAATAGTGATGTCCTTAAAGCGACGCAGTAGAAGATCTTCCAAAATTTCTTTTGTGAAAGGCATGTCCAGCATTCAGGAGATTGCCAATTGGCAAGTGTTTTTCCCTTGCGGACGTCTCTTTGCATGGTGTGACTAGAAGAGGTCGCGTCTAGGTGATCCGCTTGCATATGTTATTTTTTCTCCGATCGGAGGAGAGCTTGAGGATACGATTGGTAGGGAAGAGGACCCTTCCAAGTACAACACATATTGATAGTTTCTATGGAATGGATAGTGAACGCATTGCAGTAATAAAAAGCAATCCCTCTGCCTCCATTGGGAGGGGTAAAGATGGTTAGAAATGTGGATGAAAAAGAAATGGACAAGAAAGAAATTTTATTATGAATAGGATTTTAGTTTCATATGAGGTGTTTAACATATATGAGTTGGTTTATATTGTGACACATGCATGTATGATATGAATAAATGCATAGAGAGATGCTCTCTCTCACGCGTAGGTGCTTAGGGTTGCAAATCTAGGGCTCAGATTGTACTGAACCAAGTTGACTTATGTGCGAACACGACCTGCACACATCAAATACTAGACTGGCTGAGGAAAAATTTGCTCAAGTGGAACAACCAATATTTTACCACATGAATATATTTTTGCTATATTCTTGCTCAAGTGAATAAATGATACATTAACTTATGTTAATTGTGTATCCGTAACCTCTCGGATGAAACAAATGATGTTTTAATCCTGAGCTGTAATGACAGTAAATGATTGGCCATTTAACACAACCAAAGGGATGAGTGCTCCTATATAAGAAGGCGAAATCTTGAGCAATATATACATAAGTAAAGAATAGAATCTCCATCCACCTTCGTTCCCCAATGACTTCTCTCTGCCGTGTATTTTTCACTCAATGATTTTCCTGTGGTAGCACTCAAGTACATTCTTAGTTTGCCAACATCCACTTATGCTTGGTAGTAATCATGGTATGCCATTGTACCCTGGGAAACAAATGACCCATAACAATCTTAAAGTACACTCAGAGGTGGGACAAATTTGTTTTAAGGAAATTCCATCATGCATGCCTCAACAACTCTTTCTTAGACTCAAGAGTTGAGTGTCTGCACTCAGAGTTGGGAGTCGGGAGTCGGGAGTCGACACTTGGCATTCGGACTTGACACTCGGACTCAACAGTCGAGAGTGGGGAGTCTGCACTCAACAGTCGATACTCGACAATTGGCATTTGGACTCGACACTCTAACTCGACAGTCAGGAGTTGGGAGTTTGCACTCATCATTCGGACTCGACACTCAGACTTAGGAGTCACTCAGACTCAGTAGTCGAGAGTTTACACTCGGACTCAACAATCAGGAATCGGGAGTCGGGCATACAAGGAAGCCCAATTTTCCTACAAACTCAGTCATCCCAAGTAGTACCTTCTCTACTTAGCAACCTGAAATTATCAGTTCAGGTCACTCAACAAATAAGTCTAATTTGATTTGTAATTTTATTTTTGACTACTTCCCCTATATCTTTGGCAAGATTATCCAAAATCTTAAAATAGATTCTATTATGTTAAGATGACCACAAAAAGTGTTGAGATGCAATAGACTCAACATGTGACGACCCCCTCCATCTTGATTAGAAATGTTTCACTCAACCATGGGGAAAGGCCAGAGAAGTTCACTGGTTTGAACTTTTAAGAGGTGGTAGCAGAAGATGTTCTTCTACTTGACCATGTTCAATCTGGCTCGGTTCTTGAACAAGGACCCTCCCAAGCATGTTGAGGATGATACTGATGTCAAGATCATCAGTGCAGTGAAGGCTTGGACTCATTTTGAGTTCCTATGCCGAAACTGCATCCTTAACTATCTTACCAACTCGCTGTATGCTATGTACAACATGTTGGTGCAATCTTTGTTATGTCAGGGTTGACCTAGTTTGACTAGGCTCAAGTGAGTCTATGTTTGGTAAGCTTGGTAAGCTTAAGTTTCAATGTTTGATAATGATGTTTGAATATCGTGTGAGTCAAGTGGGTCAAGGTTGACTGGAGACTTGACTAGAAAATTTTAGTGGGACTTGGTGAAGTCTAGGTGGATCGGGGAGATCACACGCTGGCACAGGAAAAATTTTAGTAGGACAAGTGAAGTCTATTGGGACCGGTGCGCCGGCTAGAGGGGGTGAATAGCCCGTTGCCCCCAATGCCTCGATTTCTTCTTACATGTGTTAGCGTGTACAAGTGGAACTATAAACTACAAATAACAATACAAATGCTAACACCAAACCTTTACATGGTTCGGAGATGATACTCCTACTCCACGGTTATCTGCAAGGTGGACGATCTCGATCCGTCGGTGGATGACTCCACAGAAAGCTTCCGACTAGCTAGTGTAGCTCCTTGTGGGTGGAGAAACCTCGCCACAACCCGCAACACTCACCTGAACACTTAGACTACTAATTGGCCTTTAACCAAAGTTAATTTGTCAACCCTAGCTAGCCAAACCGAGCTCCCTTAAATAGAGCTCGTGGCTAAACTAGCCGTTATCAGTCAACTGGTGCCAACACTAGTCAACTAGTTCCAACCAAATCTGAACGTTACAGCCTAACGTTTGAATTCCAGCCGACACTAGTCAACTGCACAGAAAGATCAGTAGACTAATCTTTCTGTACCAACTACCAGACGATTGATCCAAGCATCAGTCGGTTGCCCAAACCCTAAGCCTAGGGTTTCCCCTCCTGAGTATAACTCTCTCATACTCGGACCCTCACGACTCAGCTGAATCTTCCTTTGCAGCTTTGACCTATTGCTTTCAAGCCTTCTTCGACTTTAGCTCTCGTCCCTTGGATGCATACGAGCCTATGGCTTGCCCTCATGCCATTCTTCGCATATGCCTCGAAGTGCGCTTCCCCCGGCTCATCGTTCCTACTTTATCCATAGTCCATCAGATGCATACAAGCTCATAGCTTGTCTTCTCATGCTATCCTTCATCGAACCCGAAACCGTCCAGCTAAACCTATGTGTATCCTGCAAACCTGCACACTCACATACACATATCAAACACAAGGGTAAACCTAACTTAAACCCTTTGCCCAAACATCAAAACACATGGTCCCACGGACCATAGATTGCTTCAACAATCTCCCCTTTTTGATGTTTAGCAATACGTTTAAGTTAGGGAAAACAAATAGCAAATACAATGCTAATAAACATTTTAGACTTACATTCCAAGGCTATACCTTGGACTTATACCACCAATGCATATGCAATTATGCAATGCAAACATACATGGATCCTATCACAAGGCATCCCTACACTAAACTCTCCAAGAGTTAGGATTTTTACCAAAAACGAGTTTTCTAAGAACCTCTCCAAGGCTCCGTTTACATTGGACTTACAAAGGCTTTTTAAGAACCATTCTAAGGTTCCTCCTTTGCGAATAAATGAGCAACAATGCTCCTTCTTACCTAAGCTCCCTCTTGACTTAGGATTTCTTGCAAAGGCGTGTTTGGTTTCCCATTAAACCTAACACTTTTCCCCCTTTACCATACATCAAAAGGGCTCCAACAATATCCTAATTATCAGATCTTTTAACCTCTAATGAATATAAATATTGTGTATTAACCCCTCATAAGATTATACATAAGTTTAATATCATTAGGGCACTCTTCGACCTAGCTGAAAACAGTTTCAGTCTGTATCAGTTGACTGAGACAGTTACCAGTTGACTGACCTAGTCGAAAACCCAACTCATAGAATTATCAGTCGACTGACCTCTATACCAGTCGACTGTACCCTAATTTCAGCCTTTTCAACATTCTGAACCCAATTTATGAAATGCACTGATAATTCCACATTTTTCCAAAAATTCTCAAATTTTGTGGAGAGGTTTGTGATACCCGTGTCTATTTGGAAAAAATACATTCAAAAATGTATTTATCACCAATCCCAAGATTGACACAAAATCCAAAATTATCTAAATGATTCAATTGAACCTTGACCTTGTTGGTTTCGACGGTTGCTGCATGGGAAACCTCTCCATGTCCCCGGATTAAAATTTCTTCAATCCGAATGGAGAATAATTTCTCAAACAATCGACTCATCATCGTGCTAACCGATTCGAATGACCGCTTCAACAAACTAGTTGTTCAAGCAATTTAACTCGCCTAACCGATTAGCCGTGGAATAGACGATGAATGGATCGTCGATTTTTGTGTTTATCATCGGGGTCCATGACAATAATTAATCATACAATTAATTAAACAAGAACAAGGAACTAAAACAAGAAGTTATACCTCTCGTTTACCTCGTGATCTTCTATTGTATGACCTATCCCCTTCTTGGACGTTGTGTGGGCGACAATCCTCCAAGAAACAAAGACACCAAACAAAACCTTCTTGTTCTTCCTTCTCCTTGCACCTTGAGCCGGCTCTGCTTCGACCTCCAAGGTGGCGCCGACCACTCTTCTCCCCTCAAACTTGTGCACTCCCTCAAGAAGAAGAGAAGAATATCCTCTTCTCCTCTCTTGACCAAGCCACACGCCAATAAAGGAAGAGAAGAGATGAAGATGAAAACTCTATCCCTTATGTTGCCGCCGAACCACTTCCTCCTCCTTGTGCTTGCGCTGCCAACCAAAAGAAAGAGGAAGAAGCTCTCCTTCTTGTTCTAGGTCACGCACGCCCAAGGGAGGAAGATGAGAAGAAGAGAGGATGAAGAAGAAAAACAAACTTTCTTCTTCCTTTCCCTATGCGAGAGCCTCCCTTCCCCTTGGTATTTTGCGCCTCCAACCCTAGGAGAGAGAGAGAGAGAGAGAGATTGAGAGGAAAATAATTAGGCTTAGGTTATGTTACATGATGACTTTATGGGGTATTTATAGGCTACAATAGGGGCCATGAGGAGGAGTTGGGTCTTGGCCACCTAATGGATCAAAGCCCGATCCATTAATGATGATTCATTCCACTAAATGATCATCATTGATCACCTCACCAACCCCCATAATTAAATATGGGCTCCACCTGTTATGTGTACAAAATCTCCCCGTGTTTAAGACATCGAATGCCCATTAATTAATTAAATTACTGACAATTTAATTAATTAATATCTAACTCCATGAGTAGTACCACTCAACCTCATCATCATGCAGGAACAAATCCACCTGCAGGATTTCCATGATGAACTTTATGGGCTCCTCAAGAGGACATCATCAACCTAACTCACCAGGACATGATTTCCTTCTATAATCAATGACACACCATGTAAATAATATTATTTCCCAACTTATCGGGCCTATCGATTTAACAAATAAATCTCGCCCACTGGTAAATCAAAGAAATAGATATTAAGTACATGTGCCCGTTATTATATCGGTATTAAGAGCATGTACATCATAATATTTGAGGTCTGATTCAATTATATAGTCAGTATAAATTGAATCACTTCTATATCGGTCCTGCTCAATACACATAAAGTGTACTAGTGTAATTCTATGGTCAAGATAAATCAATACCAAATTACACTACAACCATGCCAATGGTTTGTCCAAAATCATCTAGGTTGTAAGTCTCTACTTATACTTTACAAGGGACTGATAACATGATCTTCTGTGTGACACCACACACCATGTTATCTATAATGTAAAGTATTAGACAATAGCATGTATATATCAAATATAAAATGCAAACAATGATCATGTGATTCTCATTCCAAAATATAGATGTTCATATAAAAGCTAGACTTTTAGTATACATCCTAACAATCTCCCACTTATACTAAAAGACTATGCTGCCATCACAATGTCATACATCTAACTCCTATACCCTCCACATGCCTATCAAAAGTTCTCGCTAGAAGGGCCTTAGTGAAAGGATCTTCCAGATTGTCCTCTGATGCAATCTTGGTGATAACAACTTCTCCTCGTATTACGATCTCTCGTATCAGGTGGTACTTGCGTTCTATGTGTTTACTTACCTTATGGGCTCATGGTTCCTTCGAGTTTGCAACTGCACCACTGTTATCGTAATAAATTGTGATAGCTCTGGGCAAACCAGGAATCACATCCAAGAGTTGGTGCAGTCAGCACCCAAGTCGAACCTGGGTTTTGATAATGGCAAAGGGTTCAAAAGTTAAGATGTTATGTTTATCTAACATGTTACTTGAGTGTGCAGATTGAAGTCTAGAGAAGGACTGCTAGGCACCTAGCGAAGGACTGCTAGGCATCGAAACCCTAAGACCTGGCGAAGGGCTGCTGGGCACCTAACGAAGGGTTGCTAGGAGTCTAAGACCTAGCGAAGGACTGCTAGGCACCAGGCGAAGGACTGCTTGGTACCGAAGACCTGGCGAAGGATTGCTAGGCACCAGGCGAAGGATTGCTTAGTAACGAAGACCTGACGAAGGACTTCTAGGCACCTGGCGAAGGACTGCCGGGCAAAAGTCCAACCGGAGGAGCCAGTTGGCAACGGGTAAATTCTCCTGAGAGGAGTAGGTGAGGACGCGTTCCCCGTCGAGGGGACAGTAGGCGTCGGTTCGACAGCTACGGCTGTAAAACTCATTAACATTCTTGCTTTGTTTTGTTTGGTACTAACCCTGGATGCAGGACCGAAGGAACGAGTTTCTGCAGCTCAGAACGCCCCAAAGGAGAGGGGCAACAGCTGGGCAGGGCGCCCTGGAGGTCCCGGGCGCCCCCTAGGTGAAGGCAAGACAAGCTGAGCAAGTAACACTTCGGAAGCTCACTGGGGCAGGCGCCCCCAAGCTCCCGGTCCCCCGTGCTCCCGGGCGCCTCGGATGCCTCAGGCGCCCTGGGTCCAAGCCAACGAAGCGATGGAAGCTTATCCAGCCGAGAAGCCTGTTGAACAAGTCAAGCAGGGCGCCCCCTGTGTCCCGGGCGCCCCCGTCAAACCTCGAGCCCGATCCTGGAGGGATAAGGGCTGACCGAGTTCCGGATAAAGGTTTGCGGATCGAGAGACACGTGGAGGGCGCCCCCAGCGTCCCGGGGCCCCTAGGTGTACTATAAAAGGGGCTCGACCCCCAAGGCTTCGAAACACAGTCTTTCAACGCCTCAATACTCTTCGCTCAAGCGTTCTGCTCCGGAAACTTCTGATCTCGAGGTTCTAGCGCCGACGACGACCCTAAGCACCGAAGAACGATCCACACCGGGCGTCGGTAACGAAGAGTTAGATTTTTGTTTTTACTGCACTATTACTGTACAACTTCTTGTAAGAACTTGCACGATTATAGTATTGCCCGCAGTAAATGGTCAAGGACCGTGGGCCTTGGAGTAGGAGCCGACCGCGACTCCGAACCAAGTAAAAAATCTTGTGTTCGCGTTTGTTTTTCTTTATTTCCGCTGCGTAATTTCTCTCAATCTAATCCGAAACGGTTTTACGATATTCACCCCCCTCTATCGTATTCTATCGATCCAACAAGTGGTATCAGAGCAGGGAAGCTCAAATTTGGTGCAACCACCAATTTGAGAGTTTTTCGGATTTTTACGAAATATTTTTTTTATCGAATTTTTATCGTTAATCGAGGTTGGTGCAACACCACTCGATAAAATTGTTTTATCTTTCTCCCGCACTGCTAATCCAAGACCAAGTCTTGGGACATTTTTTTCTTTTTCGTTCTCTTTTCAGAAATAACTCCTAAATGGTCATGCAAGAAAGCTTCAGTACCGCCAGACCACCGCTTTTCAGTGGGGAGGACTTCTCCTACTGAAAAAGTCGGATGGAAGTCCACCTGAAAACTCAGGTGGACATGTGGATAATAATCCAGTCTGGTCTGGACATACCTAAAAATGCTGACGGAGTGCCACAATCCTACACCGAATGGGATACTGCCCTAAAAAGGAAAATTGAAGCCGACGCCAAAGCAACTCAAACACTTCAATGCGGCCTAACCAAAAAGGAGCTGAACCGGGTAGGTCCATTCAACAGTGCAAAAGAACTCTGGGGTAAGCTAATTGAATTGCATGAAGGAACCTCCGACACCCGGATCAGCAAGAGGGACCTACTACTGAACAAGCTGTATACCATCAAGATGAACGACAGCGAATCAGCAGCTCAGCTCCACACCAGAATTCAGGAGCTGATGAACGGTCTACACACCATCGATCACAAGGTAGAAAATCGTGACCTGATAAGGTATGCTCTTAACGCCTTCCCTAGAAATACTTTATGGGCATCTATGGTAGATGCGTACAAAGTTTCAAGGGATCTTTCTAAAATCAAGTTAGATGAACTATTTTTTGAACTAGAATTACATGAGCAGACTAACTGCACCCTGGCCGAGAAAGGCATCGCTTTTGTTGCAGGTAAAACTGGAAAGGTAACCAAGAAGAAGCCTCAACCTGCACCCGAGTCTGATTCAGACTCAGACTCAGAAGACAGTGAAGGAAATCGACCTAAACTGGTTCGACTAGCCCGGGACTATTACAAAGAACTAAAAAACCAGACCAACAGAAAGAAAGCCAGCCGAAGAAAGGAAGAACCAGCTGATCCTTCAAATGAAAAGAACAAACCAAATGTGACCTGCTACGAATGCAAAAAGAAGGGTCACTACAAGACGGAATGCCCCAATCTGAAGGAAACAAAGAAGACAAGAAAGATGAAGGCCCTTCAGGCAACGTGGGACGAATCCTCGTCCGAAGAAGAAGAAGAGGCCCCACAGTCGAACTTGCTTGCACTAACCGCCTCCGAAGAAATCGAGACCGAGTCAGAATCGGAGCCGGAAGACGGAAAGCTCACGTTTTCAGAGGATGGCGAAATCACTGTAAGTGGGTTTACTAGAAATCAATTAACTGAATTAATTGCCTATCTTTCTCGAGACTTGGCGAAAGCCAAAATCTGAGTCGAATCTCTCCGACAGGAAGTAAAACTCCTGAAAGAGGGAGTTGACTCTAGATCCTTAACTGAGAAGGTTCAAGAAGGAACCTCTACTCAAGTTGAAAAACTTGAGAAAGAGAACTCCTCCTTGAAAACTCAAGTCAAGGACCTTAGAGCGGCCTTAGAACGGTTCACCTCTGGTTCCAAGGGTCTTGACATGATTCTTGGAAAACAGAAGTCGGTTTTAAATCGATCCGGGTTAGGTTATAGAACCAAGTCTAGACAAAGATCATACTATGCTGTACTGAACCAGTCCAGGCCTAAAGTTCAGGCATGGGTACCCAAACTGTGCCTGAGCAAACAAACTGGATCAAATCAGTATTGGATCCCCAAGGACAAGATTCACATCTTGCCGAACCATTATCGTGGCTTTAGTCCAGGGGGAGCCAAATTAAAAACAATATTCATAGTTAGATAAATTTCTATTCTTGTTTCAATTTGTATGATTGCTTGTCTATTTAATTTCTGCAATTTACCATGCTTAGACTTAGGACTGGTTAGATTAAGGACTGAACCAATTAACTGAAATTTGAACAACCTAGTATTGGGTGGCGGTGAGATGATAGTACGTTAGGGAAGCCTCTTCTAATAAGGTCAAGTATACTCTACTTGGTCTCTTTAGACTGGTGAAACTAGCCGAAGCTACCTATCCAAGACCCAAACTAGTTAGACCAGAATTTCTCAAATAATAATTTTGAAAATGAAATTTCATTAAAAGGCTTTGTCAAGGAAAGGGTTGATGATCCAATAAGGCTACGCCAAAGAAGGCCTAGTGCCTCGCCAAGACCTGGAAGCCAATTTTTAAAATTCAAATTATTCTTTGTCAAATTCGAATCTAACACAAATTTTTAGTTAATTGTAGATTCAAACATCTTTTTAAAATAAACTCAAAATCAACTATTTTCAAAATTAATTTAAGTTTTTCAAAATAAATCATAATTTTTCAAAATAATTCTATCTACTAAAACCTGTCTCACAAAAACCTATAAGTCAAACATGATTGACAACTCTAGATTGGGTGAGACAGACTAGGCTGTGAAAATCAATTTAGGCTATTCCTGATTCTAATTGGATCCAAATCAACAAAACTCTTTATGTGTAGGAACATAAAGATTTGGACCAATGGATGTTGGATAGCGGGTGCTCCAGACACATGACTGGGGATAAATTGAAATTCACCAAACTCAAGTTCAAAAACCTAGGCTCAGTAGCATTTGACAACAATGCTACACTCAAGGTGATTGGGTCAGGTAACATTGAACTTAAATCTGACTTTGTTATTAAAAAGGTTCTCTTGGTTGAAGATTTTAAATTTAACTTGCTTAGCATAAGTCAATTGTGTGATACTGGCTATGTAGTTACCTTTACCAACTCTAACTGCCTGATTAGAAACTTGCAAGACTCAGAAATCATGCTTAAGGGCACTAGGAAAAATAATGTTTACACTATAAACCTACCACTAGTACCTAAATGCATGTTAACTCAGTTAGAACAATCAAACCTCTGGCATAGGAGATTAGGTCACACTAATCTGAGAATAATTTCAAAAATCACCCAACTCGGCCTAATTAAAGGTATCCCTAAAATTAAGAACCATGAAAACTTAATATGTAAATCATGTAATCAAGGTAAACAAACCAGGTCTAATCACAAACTTATTCAGTCTGATCTAACTCAAACCACACTTGAGCTCCTACACCTTGACCTATTTGATTCACATGGAGCCAAGTCACTAAGCGGAAACCGGTACTGCTTAGTAATAGTTGATGATTACTCTAGGTTTACCTGGGTTAGGTTTTTAAAGTCCAAAGATGAAAGCCTAAACCTATTTAGTGATTTTTGTAAGTTAATTGAAAATCAAAACGATACCAAAATCAAAAGACTTAGGAGTGACCACGGGGGAGAGTTTGAAAATCAACGATTCAAGGAGTTTTGTAAGGTAAATGGGTATATACACGAATTTTCGTGTCCTAGAACCCCCCAGCAAAATGGGATAGTTGAAAGTAAAAAGAGAACCCTACAGGAAGCCGCTAGGGCTATGCTCAATGAATTTAACCTAGCTAACCAATATTGGGCAGAAGCAATTAGTACGGCTTGCTACATCCAAAATAGGGTACTAATTAACAAACGACACAATAAAACACCCTATGAATTATACTACCATAGACTTCCAAACCTACATTACTTAAGAGTCTTTGGATGCAAAGTCCATATCCTAAACACCAAGGACTATCTAGGTAAATTCCAGTCTAAGTCAACCCCAGGCATCTTCTTAGGTTATTCAACAACAAGTAGAGCCTATAGGGTTTACAATAAACAAACTAAGAAAATTGAAGAAACAACAAATCTGATATTTGATGAAGAAATTAACTCAAAATCTGATAATCTAGATCTAAATTCATCAAATACTGATCAAGAAGAAAATGAACATACTACTGAACCTTTAATTGAACCCCTAAGTGAACTAAATATTGAATCAACCATTGAGACAATTGAACCAGCAATTGAACCAACCCAAGTAGTTGAACCAATCACTGAACCAAACCGACCAGCCGGACCTGAGGCTGAACCAAGTTCCAGAAAAACTAAGAAACCCAGACTCAGTCACCCAACTGATCAGATTGTGGGTGATCCAACCTTAGGAGTCAGAACTAGGTCCGCCTATAGGAACCTTAGTCAGATTGCAATGATTTCAAAAATTAAACCTAAAACCATAGATGAAGCTTTACCTAATCCTGATTGGATCATAGCAATGCAAGAAGAGTTAGCCCAGTTTGAGAAGAACCAAGTCTGGGAACTAGTACCTAAACCTAAGGGCAAATCCATTATTGATACTAAGTGGGTTTTTAGGAACAAGCTAAATGGTCAAGGAGAAATAGTAAGAAACAAAGCCCGCTTAGTAGCCAAAGGGTTCAGTCAAGTAGAAGGGTTAGATTATGACGAAACCTATGCCCCAGTAGCTAGACTTGAGTCCATTAGGATGTTGTTAGCCTTTGCATCCCATAAAGGATTTAAACTCTATCAAATGGATGTAAAGTCAGCTTTTCTAAATGGATTTATTAAGGAAGAAGTCTATGTAGGACAACCCCTAGTTTCGAGGACTTAGAAAGACCTGACCACATTTACAAACTCACTAAAGCACTTTATGGACTAAAACAAGCACCTAGGGCCTGATATGAACGCTTATCAACCTACCTAATTTCTAAAGAATTTAAACAAGGACAAATTGACTCAACCCTATTTATTAAAACCTTAGGAAAAGAAATCTTTATTGCCCAAATCTACGTCGATGGCATAATCTTTGGGTCCACCAACTCAAATTTCTTAAAAGAATTCGTTAAAATAATGGAAAATGAATTTGAAATGAGCTTAGTTGGTGAGCTCAACTTTTTTCTAGGGTTACAAATTAAACAAACTAGGGATGGAAACTATGTCCATCAATCCAAATATGCTAAAGAATTAATAAAGAAATTTAAAATGGATAACTCTAAAAGCATAAGCACTCCCATGGCCACAAATGTAAAAATAGATAGTGACCCTGATGGTAAACCAGTAGACCTTAAACTCTATAGAAGTATGATTGGAAGTCTACTGTACCTTACAGCCAGCAGACCTGATATCCTTTTTGCTGTAGGAATGTGTGCTAGATACCAAACCTGTGCTAAGGAAACACACTTAGCAGCCCTAAAAAGAATACTAAGATATGTTAAGGGCACCCTAAATGTAGGGATTTGGTATCCTAGGACCTCAACCTTTGACTTGTCAGGATACTCGGATTCTTACTACGCTGGTTGTAAATTAGATAGAAAGAGCACAAGTGGAAGCTGCAACTGTTAGGAAATAGTCTAGTAAGTTGGTGCAGCAGAAAATAACACTGTGTAGCTCTATCCACAACTGAAGCTGAGTATGTTGCCTTAGGAGAGTGTGTAGCACAACTCTTATGGATGATGCACACTCTTAAGGACTTCCAGCTTAACTACACCCAAACTCAAGTCTACATCGACAATATAAGATCGATTAATCTAACTAAGAACCCAATCCAACATTCCAGAACTAAACATATAGAAGTTAAACACCACTTTGTAAGAGATCATGTAGCCAGGGGTGAAATAGTCCTTAAGTATGTAGACTCTAAATCTAACTTAGCTGACATATTCACCAAACCCCTATCGGAGTCTGAGTTCAGCTCACTAAGAAGGTAGTTAGGATTATGCTTGGTAGAATAGGTTTACTCTAATTTTTTTAACTGCTTTACTCGATTTTAAAATCAGCTTCTAAAATAGTTTTAAAACTACCTTACTTGATTTTCAAAATCTTTTTACAATTTTAAAATCAATCTTTCGACTTAGTTTTTTTTGGAAAAAATACCCCCTTCAAAACTAGGGCTTTTTCAAAAATGGACTTAGCCTAGGCCTTAATCCTAGAACTGCATGCACCTATAGATCTAGAAGCCAGCATCTCACAAGCACCTTAGGGTACTTCTAATTGATAACCTAGAATGGGTTGAGATGCTTAGGTCTTTGCCTTAATTCAAGATGCTTTAAGTCAGTGCATCTGCAGTAATTGGGGCACTAAATACAAATTAAACAGTAATCAGGTTAAGTGTCAAGCTTAGAAAATCTAACTTGAACAGAACACTTAACCTGAAACTACTGTTTGTAACAGTAAGTAAGTAGCTAATTGGGTTAGACAGGTCCCGACAGAGATAATTCAAATTGATTTGGCTTAGTTTATATCTTGAATTGGTTCAGTACAACACATTATTGTTTTGCTATATTCTTATGCAATTCTTTTTGCTATATTAATTGCTTTGTTTTTTGATATATGGCAAAGGGGGAGAAATTGGAAAGGAGAGAAGGTTTAAAATTTTTTTTCAAAATTTTCTTTATCCTTTCTTCAAAAAGTACTTAATTTAAAGTTGCCTTCAAAACTGTCTTTTTCAAAACTGTTTCTAAGTACTTACTCTAAGTTGCCTTCAAAATTTGTTTTCAAAAATTTCCAAGTACTTAACTTAAATTGTTTTCAAAAATTTCCAAGTACTTAACTTAAACTGTTTTCAAAAATTTCCAAGCACTTGACTTAAACCATTTTTCAAAATTGTGTCTAAGTACTTAACCTATGATGTTTGTTATCTCTAAGTACTTATTTTCAAACTTCTCAAATAGAAAAGTTTCTAAGTATAAACTTTCTAAAGTACTAAAGAGAGTGAAAATTTTTTTAATCAAATTCCTTTAAAAACTTTAGAAGATGTTTAGAAAAATTTTCTACTAAGTTATTGACTTAAAAATTTTTCTAAAAATGTAAAATTTCTAAGTATAAATTTTCCAAGTGCCCAACCAAAAATTTTTTTTGGAAAATGTTTTCTGAAAACGTCTTTTGAAAAATGTTCTAAGTGTTGAAAAATTAATTCCATCTTTAGACTTAGAAATTTTTCAAACCCCACGAACCTTTGAAAACCTAGGGGGAGATTCCTTCCAGGGGGAGGAAACTAAACTAGTACTTAACCTGTTTTGATTAACTTAACTTTTTGAATCGGGTTGCCATAAATCAAAAAGGGGGAATTGTTGGTGCAGTCAGCACCCAAGTCGAACCTGGGTTTTGATAATGGCAAAGGGTTCAAAAGTTAAGATGTTATGTTTATCTAACATGTTACTTGAGTGTGCAGATTGAAGTCCTAGCGAAGGACTGCTAGACATCGAAACCCTAAGACCTGGCGAAGGGCTGCTGGGCACCTAGCGAAGGGTTGCTAGGAGTCTAAGACCTAGCGAAGGACTGCTAGGCACCAGGCGAAGGACTGCTTGGTACCGAAGACCTGGCGAAGGATTGTTAGGCACCAGGCGAAGGACTGCTTGGTAACGAAGACCTGACGAAGGACTGCTAGGCACCTAGCGAAGGACTGCCGGGCAAAAGTCCAACCGGAGGAGCCGGTTGGCAACAGGTAAATTCTCCTGAGAGGAGTAGGTGAGGACGCGTTCCCCGTCGAGGGAACAATAGGCATCAGTTCGACTTAGGGTTCCATTTTGGAAACCCGAAGTCAGAACCAAGACAGCTACAGCTGTAAAACTCATTAACATTCTTGCTTTGTTTTGTTTGGTACTAACCCTGGATGCAGGATCGAAGGAACGAGTTTCTGCAGCTCAGAACGCCCCAAAGGAGAGGGGCAACAGCTGGGCAGGGCGCCCCGGAGGTCCCGGGCGCCCCCTAGGTGAAGGCAAGACAAGCTGAGCAAGTAACGCTTCGGAAGCTCACTGGGGCAGGCGTCCCCAAGCTCCCGGGCGCCCCGGATGCCTCGGGCGCCCTGGGTCCAAGCCAACGAAGCGATGGAAGCTTATCCAGCCGAGAAGCCTATTGAACAAGTCAAGCAGGGCGCCCCCTGTGTCTCGGGCGCCCCCGTCAAACCTCGAGCCCGATCCTGGAGGGATAAGGGCTGACCGAGTTCCGGATAAAGGTTTGCGGATCGAGAGACACGTGGAGGGCGCCCCCAGTGTCCCGGGCGCCCCCAGGTGTACTATAAAAGGGGCTAGACCCCCAAGGCTTCGAAACATAGTCTTTCAACGCCTCAATACTCTTCGCTCAATCGCTCTGCTCCGGAAACTTCTGATCTCGAGGTTCTAGCGCCGACGACGACCCTAAGCATTGAAGAACGATCCACACCGGGCGTCGGTAACAAAGAGTTAGATTTTTGTTTTTACTGCACTATTACTATACAACTTCTTGTAAGAACTTGCGCGATTATAGTATTGCCCACAGTAAACGGTCAAGGACCGTGGGCCTTGGAGTAGGAGCCGACCGCGACTCCGAACCAAGTAAAAAATCTTGTGTTCGCGTTTGTTTTTCTTTATTTCCGCTGCGTAATTTCTCTCAATCTAATCCGAAATGGTTTTACATATTCACCCCCCCTCTATCGTATTCTATCGATCCAACACCAAGTTCATCAAGAAGTTCCTGAGCCATACAACTTCTTTGGTCACCTCAGAGGTTGCCACACACTCAGCTTCCATGGTGGAGTCCGCCACACATTTCTACTTGACACTCCTCCATACTATGACTCCACCTCCTAAAGTAAACACATACCCCGAGGTAGACTTACTTTTATCCCTATCTAATTGGAAGTCAGAATCCGTATAACCTACAGGGAGTAATTGATTTACCTAGTAAACTAGCATATAATCCCTAGTTCTTTTTAGGTACTTCAATATATGCTTTACCTGTTGGTTATAACCAAGGAGATGCCAGGTCGCGCACGGGAAACCTCTCCATGCCCACGGATTAACATTTTCAATCCAAATGGAGACCTATTTCCCAAACGGCCATCTCATCGTCGTACTAATTGATTCGAGTTACTACTTGACCAAACTTGTTGTTCAAGCCTTGTAACTCGCGTAACCAATTAGTCGCAGAATAAACGATGAGTGGATCGTCAATTTTTGTGTTTATCATCGAGGTCCAAAATAATTAATTATCATAATTAATTAACAAATAATTAACATCAAGATAATTAATTAACCACATGAAATAATAGAAAAATAAAAGATCCAAAGGAGAAGTTATACCTTCCCTTTTACCTCGCGATCTTCTATTGTATGACCCTCCCTTCTTGGACATCGTATGGGCGTCGATCTACCAAGAACCGAAGTCACCAAAGCCACCAAGCCATCACCTTCTCTTTTCTTCCACCTTGCGGCGAAACCCTAAGGGGTTGTGGAGTTGCTGCTGGCCAAAGGCGAGGGAGAACTCCCTTCCTTCACTTGCACCGGCTCCTTAAGAAGCAAAGGAAGATGATGAAGAAGAGAAACAACTCTCTCCTTCACTCTAAACTCAAGCCAAAACCTTAACTCTCCTTGTCTTCCTCACCGTCGGCGCACCTAGCAACCTTGTTGCTCACCGCCGGTACACCTCCTCGTCTCCTCTTCATTGTCGTGAGGTTTAGGGAAGAAGGGAAGAAAAAGATGAAGAGAAGAAGAGCTTCTTCTTCCCTTACCCTTGCGCTACTTCCCCTCTCTTCCTTTTGCCACCTGCCGGCCACAAAGAAACCTAGGAGAGAGAGGATGAGTGAGGAGAGAAAAGAGAGGCCCTAGGGTTGATTTGGATGAATTGGATGACTTGGTCTCATGACTACATGGGTATATATAGGGCTACAATAGGGACCATGAGGAGGAGTTGGGTCTTGACCACCTAATGGATCAAGGACCGATCCATTAATGAAGATCCATTCCACTAAAGGATCCTCATTGATCTACCTCACCAACCTCCATATTTAAATATGAGGCTCTACCTATTATGAGTACAAGTATCTCCCCTTGTTTAAGATATCGAATGTCCGTTGATTAATTTAAATTACTGACAATTTAATTAATCAACATCTAACTCCTTCAGTAGTACCACTCAACCTTATTATCATGTCGGACCAAGTCCACCTGCAGGATTTAACATGATAAACCTTATGAGCTCCTCAGGGGACATCATCAACCCGACTCACCAGAACATGATTTCCTTCTATAATCAATGACACACCATGTAAATAATATTATTTCCCAACTTACCGGGCTTATCGATTTAACAGAATAAATCTCGCCCATTGGTTAATCAAGGAAATAAATACTAAGTACATGTGTCCGTTATTATATCAGGATTAAGAGCATGTACTTCATAATAACTGAAGTCTGATTCAGTTATAAACTCAGTATAAATTGAATCACCTTTATGTCGGTCCTGCTCAATGCACACAAAGTGCACTAGTGTAATTCTATGGTCACGATAAACCAACACCAAATTACACTACAACCATCCCGATGGTTTGTCCAAATCCATCTCGGTTGTGAGCCTCTACTTATACTTTACAAGGGGCTGATAACATGATCATCTATGCGACACCACACACTATGTTATTTACAATGTAAAGTATCAGACAATATGTACATACTAATATAAACATGGAAACAGTGATCTTGTGATTCTCTTTCAAAATGTAGATGTCTTATATAAAAGCAAGACTTTTAGTATACATCCTAACAATCTCCCACTTAAACTAAAAGACTCTGCTATCCTCACAATGTCATACATCTGACTCCCATATCCTCCACATGCCTATCAAAAGCTATTGCTAGAAAGGCCTCAGTGAAAAGATTTGCCAGGTTGTCCTCTAATGTAATCTAGGTGACAACTTCTCCTCGCTTTTCGATCTCTCGTATCAGGTGATACTTGCGCTCTATGTGTTTACTCGCCTTATGAGCTTGTGGTTCCTTCGAGTTTGCAACTGCACCACTGTTATCACAATAAATTGTGATAGCTCTGGCAAACAAGGAATCACATCCAAGTCCATCATGAAGTTCCTGAGCCATTTAGCTTCCTTGGTCGCCTCAGAGGCTGCCATATACTTAGCTTCCATGGTGGAGTCCGCCACGCATTTCTGCTTGACACTCCTCCATACTATGGCTCCACCTCCTAAAGTAAACACATACCCCGAGGTAGACTTACTTTTGTCCCTATCTGATTGGAAGTCTGAATCCGTATAACCCATAGGAAATAATTTGTCTGCCTGGTAAACCAACATATAATCCCTAGTCTTCTTAGGTACTTTAGTATATGCTTTATCGCAGTCCAATGTCCCTGACTTAGGTTACTCTGATATTTGCTAACCATGCCTATAGTAAAGCAGATTGTTGGGACCGGGTGCATGTTGACAAGGATACGAGTTCGTAAAATTTAAAATTTTTACGTACAGCGAAAAAGTTTGCATAAAATAATTTCCTAAATTATTTTAACTTCGTATCTAGCATGCAACCTTATAGTGTGTTGACATAATCATAAAATAAAACTTTGCGGAAAAGTAAACTAATTTACATTATACCTCTCGTAACTCGAAGTAAGGGACGAGATCCAACCGTAGCGTCCCTTGGAAGCTCCGCCTCTATTCGCGTCCACGTCGAGTTCTCTTTGGGATGACTTCGCAAAGTCACGAGTTTTGTGCCGACGAGAACTACTAGATTCTCTATAGGCACAACAATGAAGATCAAGAGAAGAAAAGGAAACTAACCACCAAGAAAACGGAATCGAATTCCGGGAAGAGAGGAGTCGCTATCCGCTTCTTCTTCTTCTTGCTTTGTTTCTTCTTCTTCTTGAAGCTCACGGCAACCACCTTCTATGGGAGGAGTTGCGCCGACCCTAGCTTATGGAAGGGGCGCCGGCCCTAATTGGTGAAGAGGGTGCCGGCCCTAAGGTAGGGGGGAAGAGAAAGGAGAAGAGAAAGAGAGGGAGAGAGGGAGCTACTTCTCTTGACAACTCAATTGGAATTAAGGGCTTGCCTTTGGTTCCTTTATATAGTAGCATCTCCCTTGACAAGTCTCCCTCTTAACAGAATTAACGGAATTAGTTATCATAAGAAATTTATCCTATAAATTCTCTTATGAATTATTCCGTTTAAACCAAGTTTTATTATAACTAACTTTATAATAAAATTAATTAGTTATCATAAGAAATTTATCCTATAAATTCTCTTATGAATTTTTCCGTTTAAACCAAGTTTTATTATAACTAACTTTATAATAAAACTAATTAGTTATCATAAGAAATTTATCCTATAAATTCTCTTATGAATTTTATTATAACTAACTTTATAATAAAACTAATTAATCTCTCCTTTTATTATGGAATAAATTTTATAAGAAATTTATAAACTTTCTTATTATGAAAAAAATCAATTCATAATTGATTTTAAAATAAACCAATTCATGGATTATTTTAACTTCCATAAAAAGAATAAATTTCTATAAATTTATTTATATAAATTTCTTTATACAAATTTATTTATCCATAATTTATAAAATAAATCGTGCTAGATTTACTTTATTAATTAAACCAAAATTAATTGGTTTTCTCCCCAATAGGTGGCCGGCCACTTCAAGGAGGTTTGGTACCCTCTTTGGCCGGCCCGAACCGAGCCGAACCAACGCGAATTAAACTCATTTAATTCGCCCAAAAAGCCTTCAAAAGACTTAGCCATTTTTAGCTTCCATTGCGCCTCTGATTAACTCAGATTCGACTTATTTCTCTTGATCAGAAAATCCAATTTTCAACTCGTTTTAAATCCCTCGGATTACTCGTAGTGCATGTGACTAAATAGGCTTTTGATTTATGTTGGCCGTCTACAATTAACCCATTAATTATAGAACGATCATGAGTGACACCTAGTAGTACATCATGATCTCCAATTAATCGAAAGATCAACGGTTTGACCTCAGAAGTAATTCTGAAACCCTTCAGCAGCTCTAATGAATCGTGCCCCATTCCCTTCACCATCTTATACCCACATGGTTCAGGACACGGTCTATTTGTGTCAGTCCCCACTAGGCTGACTACGTCACACCTAGCCCCAAGTAGTGTCTTTCTCGTCCTTTGGATTTCTAATTACTCTCATGTATTTAAGAGACTCGCACTCTAAACATGATATACTCTGGCCAGAGGTTTTGAGTAACAATCCGACGATAGGCCTGTGTATACAACTCCTCGCAAGGAGTGGTGAATCCTTTGTAGGCTGTTCAAACATCTTCGGGTACCTCGGCTTATACCCAATCATCCTGGGTCCACACCTCCTTGGAGATGCTTGCTTAAGATGTTAAAGTATAAGTCTCCATGACCAAGATGACTTGAACACCGCAAGTCAAAGGAACATCGCACTTAAGCCGCAGTAAGAACTTCATTGACATATCTACATGTAGATTCCCATATGAAGTCTTACAGCTAGTCACTCCAATGAACTAGTTCCCTTAACTAGCATCCATGTTTATCTCCGGACATCCCAATGTCACCAGCCAGTGAAAATCAGCTGATTAGAGAATAACCCATGCTAGTCTCAACAGAATTGATAGTGTCCGTTTTTATCAATTCATCAACTAGGGATAATTTCAATACTTCACAATTGCACATTAGAGATAATCACTAGTTGTGATCCCATCACAAATTCTCTTATGCTGTGAGTTGTATTGCGGACATTCAGTAGATGAGTTTAAGATCCCAATCAAATACACAAAACATGTATACTCAAATAGTGAATTATCATTTATTAATATAAATGTTTACACCATAAGGCGATTGCCTTAGGACACTTCTCTCATATCACTAACAAACTCCCACTTGGCCTAATGCCAATCGTTACGGTATCCAATACCACAGGCTCTAACATGACCCTCAAACTTGCTTTGAGACAATGCCTTAGTTAAAGGATCCGCTAAATTCCTTTCAGTGGGAATTTTCTCAATTTGTATATCATTCCTACTTATAATCTCTCTGATCAGATGATAGCGGCGAAGCACGTGTTTGGATCACTGATGAGACTTTGGTTCCTTTGCTTGTGCAATAGCTCCATTGTTGTCACAGTAAACTGGCACTGCTTCATCAATGGTTGGAACCACATCAAGTTCTGAGACGAACTTCTTGATCCAAACTGCTTCCGTGGTACAATCCGCTACAGTGTCTTGTTTGGAACTGTTCCAACTTATTGCGCCTCCATTCAATGTAAATACGTATCCAAACTCAGATTTGGAGTCATCCTTATCTGTCTGGAAACTGGCATCTGTGTACCCACGTATTACCATATCTCCTTCTCCATATATTAGGAACACATCCTTAGTTCTTCTTAAGTACTTAAGGATTGTCTTGATAGCCGCCCAATGATCCATCCCTGGATCAGACTGGTATCTGCTCGTGACACTCAGAGCATATGATACATCGGGCCTAGTGCATAACATAGCATACATGATAGATCCTATCGCGGATGCATAGGGAATCTTATTCATGCAAATCCTCTCGTCTTCTGTGCGCGGACACATAGACTTTGAAAGGTTGATCCCATGCCTGATGGGAAGGTAACCTTTCTTGGATTCCGACATGCTAAACCTTTTTAGCACTCGGTCTATATATGTAGACTGCGAAAGACCAAGCAACCGTTTTGATCTATCTCTATAGATTCTAATCCCAAGGATGTAGGTTGCTTCTCCTAGGTCTTTCATGGAGAAAGTTTTGGGACAACCAAATTTTAACTGTTTGTAAAACTGATATATCGTTTCTATAAGTAAGATGTCATCGACATATAATACTAGGAATACGACTGCACTCCCACTAACCTTCTTGTACACACAAGGTTCGTCAGGATTTTGTGAGAAATCAAACTATTTGATTGTCTCATCAAAACGGATATTCCAGCTCCTTGATGCTTGCTTCAATCCATATATGGATCGTCGAAGCTTGCATACTTTGGTTTTATCAACCGATGTGAAACCTTCAGGTTGTATCATGTATACATCCTCAAGCAAGTTTCCATTAAGGAAAGCTGTTTTCACATCCATTTTCCATATCTCATAATCATAATGAGCTGCTATGGCTAGGAGCATCCGAATGGATTTAAGCATAGCTACTGGCGAGTAGGTTTCGTCATAGTCAATTCCTTGCTTCTGACGATATCCTTTTGCCACTAATCTAGCCTTAAATGTAACAAGATTACCTTCCATGTCGGTTTTCTTCTTGAAAACCCACTTGCACCCTATGGGTTTAATCCCTTCAGGTGGGTTGACCAAGTCCCATACTTGATTTTCGTACATGGAATCCATTTCCGACTTCATGGCTTCAAGCCACTTGTCTCTTTCTGAACTTTTCAGAACATCTTCATAATTGATAGGTTCGTCATCACATATGAGTAACACGTCGTTCGATTCACTTACGAGAAATCCGTATCTCTCTGGAATATTGCGTGCCCTATCAGATCTACGAAGAGGTGGTGTAGTTTTAGGTTCAACTGATAGCTCATCATTATGAGGTATTGGTTGTGGGTTTAGACTAGGTGTCTCTGTGATGTCTATTGGAGTTTCTTGAACTTCATCAAGTTCAATGCCACTCCCACTGTTTTCTTGTAAAAGAAACTCTTTCTCCAGAAATACAGCATGCCTTGAAACAAACACCTTTTGTTCCAAAGGATGATAGAATTGGTAACCCTTCGTTTCCTTAGGGGTATCGAATAAATAGACATTTATCAGACTTAGCATCCAATTTGTCTGATACGTCCCGCTTCACATAAGCGGGACAACCCCATATCTTAAGGTGAGTTAAGTGAGGTTTCTTACTATTCCATATCTCATATGGAGTAGTAGAGACTACCTTGTCGGGACTCTGTTTAGCAAGTAAACAGCTGTCTTTAAGTGCATAGCCCCAAAAGGATTTTGGAAGAGTTGCATTGATTCATCATAGACCTAACCATGTCCATCAAGGTTCGGTTGCGCCTCTCAAATACACCATTATGCTGTGGTGTATATGGCGGAGTCCATTGGGACAATATCCCATTGTCCCTAAGATAATCTTGAAACTCTTGACTTAAGTATTTAACCACCCCGATCGGATCGAAGTATTTTAATACTTTTGCCAAGTTGTTTCTCTACTTCATTTCTGAACTCTTTGAATTTCTCAAAGGCTTCAGATTGTGTTTCATCAAGACACATACCCGAATCGTGAGTGATCATCGATAAAGGTGATGAAGTAGCTATAGCCTCCTTGTGCTAGAGTTGACATTGGTCCACATACATCGGTATGTATTAGACCAAGCAATTCTCCCACTGGATTACCCTCTCCGGAAAAGGGTAATTGTCATCTGCCTTTTAAGCATGATTCGCATGGTATCAAATGAACCGGGTTCAAATGATTCCAGAATTCCACATCGGTGTAATTCGTCATGCGTTTCTTACTTACATGGCCAAGACGCAATGCCAAGTGTAGGAGTCTATTCGATTATCTATTCGAGCACGTTTGTTGCTAACTTCG